>VOQJ01017889.1:3888-14788 GCA_015052665.1 Apistogramma diplotaenia | reverse complement strand
TATATATATATATATATATATATATAAATGTACAGAGTGGACATTTGTATTACTTTTATAATATATGCATTTTATGCAAATTTTTAATACGTCTCTGATAGAGACTTTTAAAATAAAGCTTACAAAATTAGAGTAACATGAGGTAGATGCATGCAACTAATGTATATATATTGTAGAGTATAAGATTACTTCTGTCTTCTGCAGTTTTAAGTTTACACTCAGTCACCTAAGTTCCGTGTTTATATTCAGGGCTTTTATTTTGAAACGCATGCTATCTGTGTGTTTTACTGATTCTTCCTGATGTGGGGAGCCTGCGACTGAATGACTGACATGTTCAGTATTTAGCTATTCAGAAGAACTTTCTCTGGTCTCTGTTTGAGTTCTTCACAGATAGGTCGACCTCTGTTATGCTAATGCTAGCTTAAGCCAGCAGTCCAGCTATGTCGTCCCTTAGCAGCGCTTCTGGAGGGATCCAAGGACTCCTTCTAAAACTTCACGAATCACTTTCAGACGAAGACGTCCGAGGGGCATCCTTGAAATGTCACGATATTATCGGTGACTTGGCACACGAGTGCATGGTAACGCCAACCGAGAATGAGCTCGGTAAGACACAGTCCATGAAATGCTCTTTTTATTTTCCGCGCCAAACTCCCTTAACAATATGGCAATTTCATGTTTCAGGTGCTTCTGTTGCCGCTGAACGTCAAGCATGTTGCACTTTAGATGTTTATTGAGGGGTTTAAATGGTGCTTATCTGTTCGTCACACAGTCAATGCTTAAGTAATATCAATAACTTTTATTTTGTATCAGCCAATTTGACGCAAGCTGGTGGGAGTCAAAACACAATAAAGAAAACACGTGATTTTTTGAGGCTAAAGACTGTTTCCAGGTGCACTGCAGCTCAGTTGCACCTGTTCATGATTAAAGTAGTAAAACATGTACAGCTAAGTATTTTAAATATTATAGAAATATTTTAAAAGGAATAGAAAAGAGTCAGTTATTTTGCAGCGCAGTTCAGAGGTCTGCAGGATACCGATGTAACCACAGTTTCCCTCCGTTGCTCTTTATTCCTCACGGGGCTTCAATCTTTTGTTCAAACACAGGAACACCTATTGCTGATATTCCTACAAAACACACACAATCTTCGTCCCTGGTCATCTCTCATTATGGGCTCCACTCGCAGCATCCTACTAGGGTTAAACTACCAGTTAATACCTTACAGATGTTCTGCAGTACACAGATGTGATTAATATTTGAAGTTAGGTGCTTGTGCATACTTCATTGTGTTTGACCTGCTGTATCAATATAAGTATTAAGATTTCAAATTTCATCTTTGCATCTTCATGTCATCCAGCATTGCAGACATCTTTATTGTTCTCCAAAGATTACGGGTTGCTTACCTTCCTCAGGAAGTCCTTGGCTTTGGATGAGGTGGGTTTCATGAAATATCCAGTAAGTAAACAACTTAGTAAGTGAGTGCCAAGCTCTTACGTTTGCAGAAACATCTGTTTTTCAGCTGCGGGACACTCGGATTGAGATCTTGGGTTTTTTGGAGAAGTTCTTGGACAAAGTCTCACTTACGGTCAAAGGTTGGGAGAAGACTTACGCCACTGACATAAGAGTAAGTTGTCCATTTAGAACCAGAGGAGCATCACTGATTTATTTATCTGTTTATTTTTTTTACGTGTTTCTTTATTGTGTGTTACATGATAAAGACAGGGCTGTTGCCAGTGAGAGGACAGCCGTCATTGTTATATTAGCATTATTACTAGTAAAGATTTGCTCTTACGTGTGTAAACATGTTGTCAATTCTTTGCTTTCTAAGGATATGTGTGTGGCTGTGTACACAAAGGAAAAGGTGGCCAAATCTAGGACTCCAGTCCTGGAGCTCCTAATTAAGGTTGGTTTCTAGTGACCCCAGGAATGACCCTCAGACCTGAGGAAGAGCTCCATTATAAACTGCGAGTGTTGCTCTTAATGAACTTGTAGATGTACTTTTGTTCTTCTTAAAGATCGTCCTTGTTAATGTGCCTGCTTAGGTTCTCCAGACTACAAAGGCCTCAAGTGTTGCTGCAGACTTTAGGATCTCTGAAATATTTAACAAATATTACAGCGAGCTTTGCCAGAAGAGTAAATTGCCGGATTCGGGTGAGTGTTCCTTTAATATTAAACTTTGGTTTATAGATGGAGGCAATAAAAATGAGAAGTGCTTTGATCCATTTATTCATTTTATGTATTTTTTGTGACCTTTGTTAAAGTTCTTGGAAAAATCTACGAGTTGTTGGGAGTTCTTGCAGAAGTTCATCCCAGTGAGATGGTCAGCAACTCAGACAAACTCTACAGGGCCTATCTAGGAGAACTGAAAGATCAGGTTTGTGGCATTAATACAGAAAAATAAAGGCAAAGTTGTGAATTGTTTTTTTTTTAAATAATTTAATAATCAGCTGCTGTTTTTCTGTTTTGTTTTGTTTTTGCAGATGACCTCTTCAACAAGGGAACCCAAGCTTTTAGTTGTTGCTGGATGTCTGAGAGGAATCACTGCCCTAATGGTCAACTTCAGTAAAACCATGGAAGAAGGTGGCTGCTTGTGTGCTTAGATTCATATGAACTCAGCAGAACTGTTTCCTAATTATTAGTAATTGTTTCTGATTTGCAGACCCAGTAACATCAAAGGAAATTTTTCAGTATGCCTTCAAGTCAATTAGTCCCCAGGTAATTGAGTGAGGAGCAGTATTTTTATTGCCTGTTATGGTTGGATAAACTTGATCATGGCACATCTGTTTTCTGACTGCCTGTTTATTAATTTTTTTGTAGATGGACATGACTCGCTATGCAGTCACATTTGGTAAGGCTTGCCATTTTTTTGGTAAAGAATGCTGATAAAAGTTTTGAAAAATAGCCTCTCGCTGATCTGTTTCTTTGACAGCTGGGCTCAGGTTGTTCTCCAGACACGCCTCTCAGTTCAGCAGCTGCCTCATGGACCACTACAAAGCTTTATTTGACATCATGTCCAAGCTCTGTGGACACATCAACAGTGAAATGAAGAAGACAAGTTACTATGCGCTTGAGGCCTTCCTCAAACAGGTACAACACCTCAGGTCATAACAACAAAGGCGCAACCGGACTGACAAGTTTGTACAACGATTAAAAATAGCTGCCTCTGATATCCCACAATTGTTATTAAGTGTCTGTCTTCACACATGCCCACTGAGTCAAAATTTATTTTTTTTCAGGTTGCGATGTTGGTGGCTGATAATATTGAGGAGCATAAAACCAAGCTGAAGTTCTTCATGCACAAGTTCTGCAGCATCATTAAGACGATGGAGTCGACACACAAAGAGCTGTCGATCGCCATACGAGGATATGGATTCTTTGCAGCTGTACGTAAATGCGAAACATTTATGCAGCTAAAAAAAAGAAGTCTATCTCTGTCCATATTAATCAGTTATAATGTACAAATCTGCTTGCGAATAGTTTTTTGCCTATGCAGTGCTTCTCATTTGAGTATGAGATGCATAAATTGTGAACTGTGAATCATGCAAAGCAACAAACAGCATCCATGACCTTAAGTTCTTATTTTCAAAACGATTCTTGTAGCCATGCAAGAAGGTTTGCCCGCAGGACGTGGACTTGATGTACACAGAGCTGATTCAGCGCTGTAAGCAGATGTACCTGACTGAGTCTGATGGGGAGGATGACAGCTTCTATCAGCTGCCCAGCTTTCTGGACTCTATAGCTAGTGTTATTATTCACCTGGACAAGGTAAATAAAAAAAAAACAAGCACAGCTCCATCACAGTTTGACTTGGTGTTAAATAGCAACATTGCCTTAGATAAAATTGACAGAAGACTTGTCTAAGGGGAATACTTCTTAGAGAAGCTGCACTGTAAATGGCGGTCGCCTGAGCTTCTGTTTGTTTCAATGGCCCCAGATTCCAGAGGTATATACACCGCTGCTGGAGCGCCTCCTCGTGGTGCAGATTGACAGCTTCCCTCAGTACAGCGAGAGAATGCAGATTACTTGCAGCAGGTCTATCCTTAAGGTGCTCGTGGCCATTGCCTCTAAAGGACCTGTGCTGTGGAGCTTCATTAGCTCTGTGGGTACGTTGATCATGAGCGCCTCAGATGTTTATTTTGTTCAGTAAATGTTTCAGTAGAGGAGAGGCCACTTACGTTTTGCTTCTTTTTCAGTGCACCAAGGCTTGATTCGTGTGTGCTCAAAACCCCTCACGCTTTCTGAGGTTAGCATTAAGTATATTTATGCGTTAATACTGTATATACAGTTTCTACTTCCTTGAATGTCTTATTTGATATGAAAATGATGTCCTCTTAAGTGATAATGTGCTAATAAATGAGATTTCTCTGTTGTTTTGCAGGACACTGGTTCCTCTGAGTCCTCCCAGGTTCTCACTGGGAAGTGGAAAGTTCCAGCCAGTCACGACTACCTTTCTCTGTACAAAGCACTCTTAGACTGCGATCAGTTGAAGGTACATTTATGTTCTCATGTGTCATCATTTTAAGAACATTTACCTGTTATAATACACATTATATATAATTTAGCTATTTAATCTACACATTTCATAAATACTAAGCAAATACCTCCCAAATGAATTTGTATTTTTTACTATCCTGCTGTTAAATTACACGGAGCTCTGATGGTCAGTAAATAAAATTGTACAGAAGTGCTTTCAAAGCCTCACACGTTCACTTTTGTCAATATTCAAATACATTTTATCTCGAGGTGTGCTATATTTGCTATTAATAGTAAAGCTGTCTCTATGGGGCTAGAAAATGTGTTACATGAAGGGCGCTGCAGTGAGCAGTGCGTTTTGTCTGAAGTCTTGTTCCTTTGTCTCGGCCTCTGCAGGATTCAGGTTTTCTGGATGGAGCGTTTGAAAGTCAGAATGCAGCTCTCGGGTCTTTGAGCCGTCTCCTGTATGATGAGCTGGTGAAGTCGATCCTGCGTATTGTGGAAAAACTGGACCTGTCAGTGCAAAAAGTAACAACAGGGGAGGAGGTAGGGCCTCGTTCTGTATTTTTCTGACATTGATTCAGAAAAGGGTTGTGAGGTGCACAGGGCAAACAGTCGTTTTTTAAAACATCAGTTTAAATATTGTTGATTTAGTTTCCAGAACTGTGTCTGTTGGTTGACCCTCAGTCCCTGTCGCTTGTCTCTCTGTCGGCCAGACTCCAGATGACGCAGCGCACATCCTGCCCTCCTCTGACCCCACAGCTCATCTGCTGCCCAATAAGGTCAAAGACTTCACCGCCTTTATCAATCTGGTGGACTTCTGCAGGTAACTGATTTCAGCCTCCTCCAGCACGTCTTTATAAAAGACTTTTGTAAAACTGGTTTACCCTTGTATCTACTGTTTCATGCTTTGAACAGCGGCGCCTCTCATGGGGCATCAGGGCCACAGACACCCCCCCCCCACGTCTGTCTGTAGTGTTTCTGTTGCCTCTGTTGATGGGTGTCCTGAAACTGCATTTCATTGCACCTTGTCTGGTTTACCTTACATCACAATGTGAAGAACACCTGCATTTTCTTTGTAAGTTCACAGCTCCTCTTAAAAGAAGTGAGGTGAAAACTTTTTTTTTCTTTCCTGCCTCCACAGTGAGCTGTTGCTGAATAAACATATGGAGTATTTTCAGTCTTGGATGTATCCCCTAAGCCATGAGCTCATCCTCCACTCCATAAGAAATCCTCTTGTCAGTGGCTTTTACAAGCTGCTTTCTGTCACTATGAAGATTGCCAAGAGAATAAAGTACTACCAGGTAATATCTCCTTTCTTGGACCCGGAAACAAGAATGTTACATATTTTTTTTATTATTTATTATTTATTAGGCACATGATTATTGCTGACCTGAAAAAAAAGAGTAACTGAAAAGTGTTCATTTTATGTGCTGCGCTGTTTACAGTACAAATTATGCATATCTGCTGTTGAACAGGGAGTTGGCCTGAGAAACGCTACATCCCCCCAGAGTGACTCCGTGAAAACTGCTTGTTTTGCGCTCTTCTCTAAGTTTGGAAAAGAGGTAGCTTCTCGTTACAGTGCTTTTGCAGGAATGTGCTAAACATGCTTCCTGGGGCCATAACTTGAAATAACTTGTTTACTGAAAAATGTACAGGGACATTATTTATTTATGTGTTTTTCTTCCAACTAGGTGTGTGTCAGAATGAAGCAGTACAAAGATGAGCTGCTGGCATCCTGCTTGACATTTGTCCTCTCATTGCACCACAACATCGTAGCTCTGGACATCAAAGCCTATTGTCCTGCTCTTGAGGTGGGATACATAAAATGTACAGTAGGTGCTTAGGGTGCAGTGATACTTGGGAGGGCATGGGAATATGGAAGACTACTCAATGGTTGAATAGCTTAGCTTTTACCAAAGATGATAACATCTGCTTGTCAGGTGGTGCTAGTAAGTTTTTCTTATTTCCTCTGGCAGGCCTGTGAGGGTAAACAAACCAGGTCGGCATTCACTGATAAAAATTGTCATTTTTACTGCCTGATTTTGAAGGCGTACCTTTGTGTGTCTGTGTGCTCATAAATGGGTCTAGACTGCTCTGAAACTGGGTCTGAGCCACGTTCCTTTGGCCAACGCTGCCTTGGATGCTCTTGAGGACTGGTCCTCCCACATTCCTCCGCAGACGATGCAGCCCTGCTACACCAGCATCCTTCCTCTTCTGGATGGATACCTGAAAACCGCCTCCAGTGACAGTAAGATGGATGATAGCTGGGACAAATTACAGGTGGTCAACTGGACATATCACAAAAAAAAAAGAAAATTGGATGTTGTTTACTTTAGATAAAGATGAGAGCAACTGGGAGGTGATGTCTTCTTCTTCTTCAAAAAGTGAGAGAGGATACAGCAGAGTGATGAGGAGGCTTCTGAAGAAATCCAACCAGCTTTCTATGGTAACTGAGAAAAACATCTTTCCTTATATTGGAAGTAACCTGCTCATAAAGTAAATCATAAAAGTGTTGCATTTGAGCTCACTGCTAACGTTTGTTTGCAGGAAGATGCTCCTCTTGTAAAGGTGAGGCTGAGGGTGGTGAAGCTGCTTGGTCGCCTGGGAGGAAAGTTAAATAGAAACCTTGTAACTGGTAAGGATTTCAAAAACCACCTCCATAGTATTTTTTTTCTAATTATACAGGGTTTTTTTTACATTGACTTGTTATGGCGATGTGTGCTGCTTTTGTTTTGTCGTTTAGTGGTCTCCTCAGAGGAAATGATGAAGAAATTTGTCTCCTGGGATACTGAGAAGAGACTCAGCTTTGCTGTGCCGTTCAGGGATATGAAGCCAGTCATCTACCTCGACCCGTTTCTGCCTCGCATCAGTGAGCTGGCGCTGTCCACAAGCGACAGACAAACTAAAGTATGCTGTCTGACTTTTATTTCTGAAGATGCTCCAGGATGTTCGAAACATGAAAGATTTGTCTCATCTCCCCTCCCTGTCTTTGGTACAGGTAGCAGCTTCGGAGCTGCTTCACAGCTTGGTGGTCTACATGGTTGGGAAGAGTGCTCAGATGGTTGAAGGAGAGAATAGTTTGCCACCGATGTACAAACTACACAAAAGGCTGTTTCCTGTTCTACTGCGTCTGGCCTGTGATGTTGATCAGGTACCTTTTTTTTCTCCATCAAATTATCTTGATGGCAATCCTAGATGCTTGTCCAAGGTTTATACTCTGAGTGCTTCTTCTTAAACAGCATTGTTTTTTTCTTCTGTCTTTGCGTTTTATGTATAATGCAGTCGTTCTTGTTGGTTTTGTTTTATTCTGATAATATTCTGGTTGTTTCACTGATACACTGATTAATCTAAGCCAGCAATTCACATGAGTGAGCCTGGAGAGAATATTATTTTCTACAGCAATTTGGGCACAAAGGTATGTTATACATCTTTCTGAATTTGTTTACCAGGTAACCAGACAGCTGTTTGAACCACTGGTTATGCAGCTCATTCACTGGTTTACAAATAATAAGAAGTTTGAGAGCCAGGACACAGTTGCTGTTCTAGAGGCCATCCTGGTAAGCATTCAAATTCTACTGAAGGATTTCTAGGATAAACACAATTACTACATTCCTTTCTCAATTTGCTTAATTCCCTGTCTCACTTGGTTTCTCGTCGTCAGGATGGTGTGGTTGACCCAATGGACAGCACTCTCAGAGACTTCTGTGGCCGCTGCATTGAAGAGTTTGTCAAGTGGTCTATAAAGCAAACCACCCCGAAACAGCAAGAGAAGAGCCCCACCAACATGAAGTCTTTGTTTAAGCGCATCTACAGCTTGGCTCTCCACCCCAATGGCTTCAAAAGACTTGGTGCTGCCTTAGCATTCAATAGCATCTACAGACAGTTCAGGTAGAAAACAATGCTGTCCACTTAAAATTTCCCACTAAACTATGACCACGTAACTGAGTCCTTTGAATTTAATGGATATTTTGCACTGCTGTTATCTTTGTCTTTCTCTCCAGGGAGGAAAATTCATTGGTGGAACAGTTTGTCTTTGAGGTTCTCGTCATATTTGTTGAAAGTCTGGCACTTGCGCACTCAGATGAACGATCTATGGGTAATTGACGATTGTTGTTGGCAATCTCTATATCATAAAAGACTGTGACAGTGAGCATTGGTGTGCAGCTTTGTGTTCTGCTCAGTCACATTTATTTTTTATTTATTACTTTATGCCAGAATTTGCTGAAACTGACATAGTTAGATAGTTGTTAGTGTGTTGGTGAATATATTTATTCGTCTAAATGCCTGCAAATATTGCATATGTTTAGATGTAGTATATTTCAAGTAAATGGGAAAAATGATTGTATAGTTCATATTTATATTTGGCCAAATAAGGTTAAGGATTTGTTTATTTACAATGCTTCTTGCTACTCCTTCATACTCAGGTACATTGCAGCAGTGTGGCAGTACCATTGACCATCTAAAAAGAATCATCAAACACAAGGCCCCCAGTCTCAATCAGCACAATGCAAAGAGACGCATCCCAAGGTTGGTACTATGTTTGCAGATCAGTCTGCAAGTTATAGCAAGTCTCCAGCCTCAGGCTGAGTAAAAATGCTTTTTTTTAAATGATCTTCCTGTGATGCCAGCTTCTAATTGGCTGAGCATTATCTAACTTGTTGGTCAGAGATGACCCATAGCCATAAATAGTACAGACTATGACTCATCATTGAGCAATATTAAAGCCATACCTACTGCTCAGCAATATTACTCAAATGTGGTCAACATGGTTGTATTGTATTGTATCGTACATAGTTGCCTTATGATTATTGTGACTTATACATTGATATCAGCAGTCTTGTTGTCTTGGTGCTTTTATTAATTGCATATTCAGTTTAGTACTTAGTGATATACATTTTACAGTAAATCACATTGTGACTTAATATTGCCACTCTTTCTGCCTTCTCCATATGAAAATGTAAAGAGGTGAACATGAAATAATTGAGGATAAAAATTAGTACACTAATACATTTCATGTGCTTTAATTATTAATGTGTGTTCTTTCTCTTTTTTCCTCTCACCATTCTTTCAGGGGTTTCCCACCAGATGAAAAGCTTTGCCTGTCAGACTTGGTTTTATGGCTTTTGGAACAATGTGGCCGCCCTCAGACTGAATGTCGCCACAAATGCATGGAGCTCCTGTATGAGTTTATCCCTCTCCTCCCGGGTGAGAACCAAGAGATTAATTTTGTGAAGGTAGCCTGAAAATGGAAAAATGGTGCACACTAATAAAAACACCCCAAAACTCTTTCTTATAAAGTTTTATTTGGATTTTCAAAATAATTTAATAGCAAAAAATTAGTGAATAGCTTTGACGGCAATAATTCATAACAAGTGTTTCAGCTATACTACTACTCTAAATTAACTGCCAGACATAATGTAAGTACAATGTAAATGTGTGACTTAGGGAGGAAATCTCCACCTCAGTGGTTGGATGGCATGCTGAAGGATCATGGCACAGATTTCCTGATCTCACGGTTTGAGGGCGGCGGTCTCTCCTCCCAGCCAACGCTCAGGGACCTGACGGGCCCGTTCAGTGTCAGAGCCACCCTCCAGTGGATGGACCTCCTGCTGGCTGTTCTGGACTGCTACAACACTTTCATCAGCCTACACATAATCAAGCCTCAGTACATACTTAGTAAGTTCATATTTGTGCAAAAGTGGGAGGATGATAAAAACAGCTTGTCCAAACCCACTGGTCTACATAAGTGTTGATTTCACTTATTCCAGTTAACTGTTTATTTTATTTTCAAGACTTAAAAGACAAATCGAGCTTCCTGAAAGCGGTGCATTTCTTTCTGATGGAGCTGGCGACTCATGAACTGGCAGCCGCAGAGAGCTGTTTCCCACATGGCGAGAAGACCTCTCACTTCAGCCCAAGAGAGGTGGAGCAGTACAACTACAGCAAGTGCACCATCATTGTCCGGCTGCTGGAGTTCAGCACAATGATTTTTGTCAAAGGAGACAAGGAGCTTTGGAAGGTATCACTGAATTATGAGCACTGACAGTAAGAAACTCGGTCCTGATTTTTCCATTTGAA
Organism: Apistogramma diplotaenia; assembly: GCA_015052665.1. Classification (NCBI taxonomy): domain Eukaryota; kingdom Metazoa; phylum Chordata; class Actinopteri; order Cichliformes; family Cichlidae; genus Apistogramma; species Apistogramma diplotaenia. Next base: position 4,237 of record VOQJ01017889.1, on the reverse strand, counting down.
GGTTTTTACTTGTTGTGTCCCTGTTTTTATTCACAGTTTCTGGAACAAGATTTTTTTTGCTCCGTTTTTTTTGGGTTGACTGCAGCGGTGGTGTGTGAGCCATCTGCTGTAGGCTTCAACATGGCAGATGTGGAGGTAATGAAGAACCTACCAGAAGTGTGTGTTCCTCTTCTCAAGGCACTGCTGGCCTCACCTTACCGCGGCCATCTTGAAAGCAGCTTGAAGACAAAAATCTCACGTAAAAGGTGTGTGTGTGTGTGTGTGTGTGTGTGTGTGTGTGTGTGTGTGTGTGTGTGTGTGTGTGTGTGTGTGTGTTGTTTTATATATTGGCTCTTTTTTTCTATGTGAT
>VOQJ01017885.1:24240-39264 GCA_015052665.1 Apistogramma diplotaenia | reverse complement strand
ACGTGTGTGTGAGTCGGTTTCAACCATCAAAGGCCAGTTCCAAAGAAAAGTTGATGCTCATATGTAGGTGTGTGTGTGTGTGTATTTTCAACATCCTGCAGGTCATATCAGTTAGCAAGCTTCTGCAAGGCTGCGTTTAATCGGAAGGTATCTCTTCTGCTTCTCGTTCAAAACAGGATATGAAGCAAGCCCACTTCCTATCTGACTTTATCTGCTGTGATAGCAAGCACACCTCAGCACATATTGGTTCCTTTTTCTTTGATTTCCCGTGAAGTTATTGCTGTTGTTGAGTCCTCTCCTTCTGCAGAAAAGCCCTTTTGATTTTCACTACATCAGGTGGCGTGAATTTGAACAGGCTGTTGGATTCAGTCGACTTAGCTCCACTCCCCACAAAGAAGAGGTTCCTTTTTAAAAAAAAGAATCCAGGACTACAAAGGTTTTCCCAGTTCCTTCGTTCCTTTTCCTTTGATGACAATTCTCCACTTTGATGTAGCCTGAACTTTGCTGCAGCGCGGTGCCAGCTTTAATATCAGTAGCGAATGAGAACCGGCAAATGGAGGCTTTCGTTCTCAAATGCCAAATGAGGTGAAGTTTGCATCCAAAATGAGAAATGTCTCCCCACTTGAAAGAGATTACATGTTCTCTTTTTGAACTGATTGATAAGAAATGACATTCCTAAAGAGTTGGAGAGTAAATTTAGTTCCTGCTTCTTGAGCAGCAGGTTGTTTTTTTTTGTTTTTTTTAATTGCTTGAGGTACGTGAGACCCCTCTTTCCCTTCCCTTCTAATTTTGTATAGCTTGCTTCTTTTCAGCACATCCCCAGTAATACAACAAGGTGAGCTTTAAACATGATCTCATCTTGTAAGGCCTAAACGCTCTCGGTGAAACTCAACTTTTTTGTGATATCATGTCGGGGTAGTTTTTTGCAAAAGTGATACACGGGCAAGGAGAAACTGTCGGACTGTAACTGAAGAAGGGTTCAAACAGAGGGCAGCATTGCTCTCCCTGCTGGGAGGCTCTTCATGACGTTTGACCTCTTTACCTTTCAGTGCTTTGATTAAGAAAAAAAGGGGGAAAAAAGGGTTTGAACCTCAGCAAGGAAGAAGCTGAGACACAAGAAAAGAGAGATCTGTCAGAAACCGGAAAGCACACTATTAAATTTTAATGAAAATGTGCAGCACAGTAGCAATAGCAGCATGCAAACACGCATGCAGAGGCCGAGCATTTCTACCCAGAGCTTTCCTTCACGTCGCTGAGGTTAATTAGGTAGGACGTCGTCTGCATATTTGACTAATCTGCCAAGTGTCTGCATTCCTGCAGCACCACCTCTCCTTCATTATCTAATCTTGAGTTGTCTTCTAATTCTATTTAAGCTCTGCTGGCTGGGTTCATGCTTCGAGTGAAAGAACAGAAAACAATCGAGGGGGTGACAGGGCATCAGGCTGAGTTTGGGAATTTAGAGGTGGAACACGGAAGAGCAGAGAAGAACATCTGTGATAAGAGACCTGACCTCATTAGAACGGGGTTTACCAAGTTCAAGTTGTTTTCCAAAGTGTGTGGCACTTATTTTCCCAAAGGCACTTTCCCTGTGTCTTGTGCTTTTTGGTCGAATCGAGCTGCAGTGGACACACGCTGTGCAGCAGTGGAGATGAATACATCTCCGTCATCATGGGGCTGAGATGCTGTCGCAGAGTTGAGATTTCTTCACGGGGCTTATAAAATAAATATATGTGGGTTTTGACATAAGTACTAGGACAGGAAAGAATAATATTGTAATCCGACGGGCCTCCAGCAGTTAATCAGCTGCACTCGTAGAGGTTGGGGAGAGTCGTAGAGGAGAAATTCCCTCAAAGGTCACACAGCTCATAACCTCCAACAGGAGGCTGCACACAGTGCTGCCACACAAAACTATTAACTGCTTTTATATATAAGCATTTAAACGAGCATAACAAAAGAGTCTCAGATGAAAAATTTGAATCTTTTAAATATAAAACCAAGCAGGTTTCTTGGAGAGAAAATGCATCATTTGTGTACCTGATTTAATACATTTTGCTCTCTACTCGATGTTTTGAGCAGCATTGGCAGCTCACACTGTTGGCATGAGAAGTGCAAAAAAAAAGAAATTTGATATCTAAATATGACTAATTATGTCGTGTGTATGCAAAAACTTGAATTGAGTGTGTACACGTGCCATGGTTTTAATTATGTGTTTTCCTCAAAGACACCACCTGGGGAAGCTTCTGTTTTGGTAAAAAGATTTTTGGCTAATGTATAAAGTTCAACACTAAGCTTTCATTATACTCTGTCGCAGACGTGCACGCAGACAGGTGGAGACCCCACGGCCCAACAGTCCTTCTGTTGTACTTCATACTTGGTATGTTGTAATGTAAAGTCAGTGCGGACGAGCCCACGTGGTCACAGGCGGACATGTGGGCATCCACACGGACCCTCAAGCTCACTGTTTATCCATACAGCCGTACACCTTTTAGGTTCCTGGGAATCAGGAAGCCTGTTATAGTCATCACACACCTTCACCCTGATAAAGAAGGCTCAGAAACCACTTTGCTTCTTGACCAACCTGGGAGCAGGGCGACATTAAGCTAAATTTCTAATGCAAGTTCCTTAGAAGAGCAAATGAAAGCATTCTAACTGGAAACATTACCAACTATAACAGATGACGAGGCTTTGCAGCAGCTGATTAAATCTGCCCTGAACATCCCTGGAACCCTTAGACCCCCAAACATACTTAAAAGATGACCCCAGGCCACAGCCTGTTCACCCTGCTGCCACCTGGCATCCTGCTGAATGACCAGACTTCAGAGCAGTTTCTTTCCTCAGGCTGTGCAATTATTAAATTCATCCTCCATCCACCAATCAGTTGCTGAGCTGATTGGCTGATTAGATATTTGCATCACTCAGCAGTTGAACAGGTGTTCCTAGGTGAGTGTGGACTGGTTGTTATAGAAACTGGTACACAACAAAACCATCACTTCAAAAAAAGCTGTTATCTTGCTTTAAAAAAAAAAAATCAGCCAAATGGTGTGACTATTTCTTGTGATTATTAAAAAAAATGAAGACTTCAGTCAGATTATTTTCTTGTTCCTGAGTCAGGGGGAGTCGAATCTCCCTACATTTATTTCACAACTGAGTAGAAACTTTCAGTCCACGTCTTCAGCCTCTACACGCGGTGGTTTCTGGTTGTCCTCCTGTCTCTTCATTCTCTGTCTGCTCTTTTTAACAACCCGTCCCGCTGGGTGGATAGGTCAGTGCTGGAGGGGGTCAGCAGGGCGGTATGATCGATATGGACTCGAACACCAACACTCTCAGTGTGTGCTGATCAGCTGAGCCAGTAGAGGCACGTCTCGCTGTTTCTCTTTCTCTCTGTGGTCTTCCTCCCTCACAATCTCTCTTTGTTGTCCACTGCTTCAGTGTGTGTACCGCATCAAGATACATGCCTGTGTGTGTCCTTAAAAGTGAATGGATTACCATTTATGTGTGTGTGTGTGTGCATGTGCAGCCAGCCCTTGATAGCACTTTTAATTCACATTCAGTTGCATCTCTGTGCATGCAGCCGTTGCGTAATGTCACTGACCTTGATCATTGTGTTGATGTCTGTCAAAACCCAATAAATGTTCTGCTGCTGCAGCACCTCCATGTCTCAAAGGAGCAAATTCCTCTTGAGATACATAGTCTGTCTGTGAGAGTGCAAGTAGAAATGCATTTTTTTTCAAATAATGAACTAATATGTATTTTTAAATGGATTTTGCTAGAGGAAGCATTCTTTTGGTTCCCAACAGATATGATCAATGAAATAAAATGAATTAATAGTAAGTGCAGCTTTTATATTGTGGAGCAAATTGTGAAAGCAAGCATTGATTTTAAATTTTTCATTTCAGGATGCATCTGTGACAAAATCAATGAAAGGGTGGCACAGGGTTATGGAGGTTATGGGGGTGTGTGACTAGAAACATGTTTTCACCACTTGTATCCATAAACCTAGTACAATTTATAGCTCTGTGTGTGTGCGTGCGTGTGTGTGTCAGCTTAGAGCTGCTCAGGCTAGAATTTACTTAATTAGTACTTCTCTCGCTTGTAGGAGTTCATTTTAAAAAAAGAGAGGTCATATAATTATAGCCCCGGGAAAACCCGGAGCTGTATGTAGATTTTAGTGTGCGTGTGTTTGTGTGTCATCTGTACTTCAGTGCGCGTTCAGCCTCTGTGTAGCTGGCTGTCCTCATAAGATTATGTTTTGTGTAATTTTATTTGCGTGCTCAGTCTTTTGTGAGTACAAGAATTGACCTCATTCACTCTCATTATTTGCCAGGGTGATGAAATGGGACACTCTCCTCCTTGTCGCCGCCACATGAGAAATTATACAACTCACCTTGGGACCCTTATATAAGAAAGCTAGATTATTCTGTGTGAAGAAAAAAATAGAAACAAACAAATAGACACACACACACAAACACACACACGGCTCAGTAAGTACACTGAATTCTTAATACAAAGCCTACAAGAGTTGTCAGTACTCAACATCTTAAAGCGACTAAAGGCCTGAAAAGGCATTTTTCTCAAGAAAACATCACAACCTGCCCTCCACCTGTCCATGCTTCTCCCTTCTGACACATGTGAGGAATGTGAATCCTAATTGGTCAGGACTGCCTTGTCATTTCCTACTTCTAAAGTAAAAGGGATGGTTGCAGCCGGTAACACTCTTGTACAAACTGATGAAATAAAGGTGGGAAATCTGCATGACTTATAAGTGTGTGTGTGTGTGTGTGTGTGTGTGTGTGTGTGCGCACACTTTGATTCATTCTGGTGTTTCTCTGTTTCACAGCATGTGGAAGGGCCTGAATGTGAACTGCACAGACAGCTCAGGATACACGCCTTTACATCACGCGTCACTCAATGGACACAGGTAAGCCTGCGAATGAGTCACTGTTTTTCTGCTGAAGATACATTTGCCATGAATGGTGGCTTTCCTGCAGATCTGCACTGTGCTGATTTTATGTCACCGGATGGGATAATGTCGCCACCCCACCGGGCAGGTGGGTGGCCAATTAAGATCTTGGGAGACCCGTAATTATGTGTCCTAGAACGTGCACGTCCAGGGAATTTGTACCACCTGAAGATTCTGCTCCCAGGAGGCTGAGGGGAAGCGCTGGCTGCCAACAGCATTTTAGTTTTTGTATTGTGAAACCCTTTTGCTAATGTGATGAATTCAGTCTATTTTAAGGCCTTCTTTCACTGTGAGTTGCCTGTCCAGTGTCACATTGTTTTGACTTGATGCTTTAAATAGAAGTTTGATGCATAAATAATCACCTTTTTTAGGCATCTTTAACTCAAGGTAAACAAAAGCAGTCTCAGAAAGCAGTTTTACATTCTCGGGCCACAAAATTAGATGTCTTCAGCTGGAAATTCAAAATTCCCTCATTATTTCTGTCCAGACTGTATAATATGTGCATGATTTGAGTGTCTGCAGCTGCACAGAACTACAGTGCAGCTTCCTCTCTTCACCTGGTCCTGCTGAGAAATCCGTTACACACTTTGGATTAGTTGCAAGCCTGACCGCTACCCCAGTTTGGCACAACTGAGGGATTAGTACCGTGTTTTGGGGGCAATTATGTGGATTTCCTCCTTCTGATCAACGGGGGAAAGAAGGAGGGAATTGAGGGAGAGAAAAATGCACCCTCACAGTGAAAATTAGGCCACCAACAAAAAGCTTCAGAGGAGTGCTTTAGCATTTAGGTGGGAAAGTGAAGAGAGAGCTGGCATTGACAATAGAGAAGGAGGAAGACTTGGCAACAGGCAGAGCTGTTTTCAAAGAGCTGCTCTTCAGGCTGGGTTTGAATTGAAGTTTTAAGATCACAACTGAAACTCTCTGCGGTTTTGTGATCACATCAAAGGCATTTTGGCGATGATGATTTACAACCTCCCACCTTCATGCTGCTGCTGTTTAATTGTTGCTTAAACTGGAGGTAAATGATAAGAAGATATAATAAAGCACAGAAATAAAGTGACCAGTTCATTAAGCGGCACGGAGACGCTCCGCCATCAGCTCCTCGGAGAGCTTTTGCCCTTCTGTCTCCTCTGTTCCCCCCACCTGACATTTTCAATGCAAATGAAGCACTTCACCTTGCCTCTCCAACTGGAGCCGCCTTAATATTAAACGCTATCACTGACATTACTATTAAGCAGCAGCTAAATGGATTTTCAGCGCAATCCAACTCAGTGATTCTCTGCTTTATGAATTAGTGTACTGCTTCATTTATCAGGAGACACGGCAGCATGGCTTTATTTTATTTCTTGAACATGCAGTTGGGAAGTGCGGGGGATCTTGAGATTTCAAGTCTCGGCACCCACCTGTAATTCTCTTCCTCTGTCCCTTTTCTATTTCTGTTCTTCCATCTCTCCCTCCGTTTTAATGCACGTGCCTGTTTCTCTCTCAGGGAGGTGGTGCTGAAGCTTCTCCAGTTTGAGGCGTCCACAAATGTGGCTGACAGCAAAGGTTGTTTCCCGCTGCACCTGGCTGCCTGGAGGGGAGATGTAGACATCGTCCGCATCCTCATTCACCACGGTCCTTCGCACTGCCGTGTCAACCAACAGGTAAACACAATAATCCCTCATCATCCTCTTAAGAAGCGTCACCTTCAGCGTCACCTTACAGTCTAGCCTTTATTCAAGCTCTATTATGTCTCCCCTCAGTCCAGCAAAAGGCGACAGGCTCAATCAGCTGCAGGATTCGAGGTCATGCCAAATAATGACAGACGCCCTTTCTCAGGTGTCCTTTAAATGGACATCAGGCTTGAGTTTGTGGTGCTTTGTGGTCTAAATAAACATAAAGACTTTATGGTTTAAAGTGTGTTTGGTTATGTGATGCTGTTTCATGTCTGGCTGGGATATTCACTGGCTACTTTGGAAGCCTTGAAATATTGGTCTTAGACTAGACTAACAGCCTCTGATGACAAGGTTGGACTAGCAGATGGTTTCCCAGACTAACAACAATACTTGGACTCAGAGAGTGCATCCTGTGCCAAGGCCACTAACCTGTGTTGCAGTTTTAAAGAAAGCGATCTAGGCTTGTGTTAAAATTTTAATGGATTTTTTTTCTTTGCCCACATGCCACCTCTCCACTTTTCCTGAAATAAAATACACACAAGTGCTTCCATTTTAATGGTTCAACTATTTTTGAAATAGCTGCAGAAGTATTACGCTGTTCATCCAGAACAAGGATGTCCTCTTCCACTAAAATGAAGTCTTCGAGCCAGATTTCTCCGGGCATGTAAACCAGTGCTTCTGCCGGTCGTCTCATTACGGCTCCTGTCCAACAGAGCCGATCCTTTACATTTTCCCGAGATCTCTCCCTGACAGGCTGGTGAGCTCCGGGTGGATTCAGCCTGCCACTGCTGTCATTCCTTATCAGCAAAAATGGCCTTCTTCTCCTGCCTCGCTCTTACTCTCCGTCTTTGCTGGCAGCATATTGGTGATGTCACGGCTCGTTGATGCGCTGCATTTGAAGATAAGAAAAGAAAACACAGGAAGTTGTGTTTTTACCAAAAGTGATGGCAAAAAAAATTAAATATCTGCGATATATCTTAAAAAATAAATCAAATAAAATCCCACACTTGATGAAGTAATTGACCCTGGTGGTTATTGGAGCGTTATTTACTCTGCCTAATAAGCACATTTTCCGCTGTCACCATTAGCCAGATTGTTTCCCTGTGAGAGTTGTTAGAACCTAATTGTTTGCTGTGATAAACGATGTCCTTTCTCCATGAAATGAAGACGTTCATCAGCAAGTGAACGCGGGTAATTCTTTTTTTTTTTTTTTTACCTTGTCAATGATTTGTGGAGCTGAGCGAGCTGCTGTGCAGACACTGTGGACACACACTGAGTGGAAGCTGCTGATGGAGAGGATGCAGTACATAGATTGGCTGCACTTTTTGAGTACATACGCAGTGCAAAACATTCCACTTATTTGTGCATTCATTATTTTCTAGCATGCTTATTTAATGATTGCTTAAATTTCCTGGAATTTTGTCAACAAACCCCAAAGCAGCAGCTTCTCTTTGCTTTTCATGAGGAGCAATCATCCAGCCAAAGTTAACAGCAGACAGTTTATTTTTGTTGTGTCCGTATTTGGTGCAAAGTGCAAATAGAAATTCTGAAATTTTATATGCTGCATGGATAGCTCTGGCTCCATTTCATTTGAAGAACTAAAGATCATTGAACTCTCAAGCGAAATCGTTCTGAGTGATGTGCAAACGAATGAGTTTGTGTCCAGATGACTTTAACACATGAACAATTTGTGGCATGATTGGAACAGTTGCTCTTGATACTGAGCTGATGACCTACATTTAAATAATGTTTTTCTTTTGCTTTCGGGTCCTAAAACACCGTCTCTGCAGTTGTGTTCTCAGAAGCAGGGGTTCCCAAATTACATGCTGTGAGGCGTGTGATTTTTGTGACAGTCACACATTATATTTTCTAACACAGCTGCACAAAAAATTCTAAAAAACGAACTCTTCTGTATTATTACTTTGCAAGCCCTCGTTTGCCCAAAGCAAAAATCCTTAATAAACCAACGTTGCTTTTGTATAAATCTTTTAACTATTAAATTGTTACTTAGAGCCACATAGTGTGCAGACCTTAATGTGGGCAATATTTTGTGCAGATGTGAATAAAGGTGTCCCTTGATGCTTTTGCTTGACCTTTGGTGTACACTGGGCACAGAAGGTTTTAAAATTGGTGCTTTGGAGTAAAGTGAGATCATAAAGTCAGGATAATAATGCCACCAGTTGGTTGGAAACTCAGTTGGTGCCAACTTTTGAATTTGTTTTCACAAAGTCTTAATCTTTGAATTCAGGTGTTTTGAGTCTCTGTGGTGTTTTCAAGCGTATAAAATCAGGCACTTAGCCGTGCAGCCTGCCTTTGCAAACATTTCTGAAATTGTATTTTTCAATTTTCAGTATTTGCAATTTCAGTTTAACCAGGTGTGCTTCATTGCAAATGTGCTCCGCTGGTGTGATTGCAGTTTTTTTCTTACAGAATTATGATATCTGTCAGAGGACAAATTAAAATCACTCAAGTACTCATGAATGCTTGTGCATTTTTGATAGAATAATGTGCAAGCTGAATATTGCACTGCTACTTCACAGTCCAGTGGCCTTTCTGTGTGGAGTTTGCACGTTTCCTGCAGATACTCCGAGATATCCACGAGATGTCTGAGATATTTAGGAGTATAAAATGTAAATATATTTTATAATCTCACTGAATATTCCTAGTTTGGCTTTAAAAAAATTTTTCTCACCTTTCAGGTGAGAAGCTGTTACATCGTCTCCGAATTTAACACCACTCTTGTTTAAGTGTCTAATTACACTGATCATCTTTCTCTCTTGCGCCCTTCATATGCTACATCTCACTTTGATGCCTGTTTGATGCTTATTTTTTATCTCCCTGCTCTGTGTGCAATAAACACACACCAAGCTCACTCTTTTCTGCACACTGTTAAACTGCTCTTTAGCATCTTTAAAGCTGCTGTGCTTGTTTTCTCTTAAGCACTCAGGTTTACAAACACTGGAAACTAAAAATGGGGTAATTGAATATTTTTACTTATACATATTTATATGTACAGTGCATGTTTGTACAGTATTCTTGCTTTATCACTGTGAGGGTACAGCTATTTTCAGGTTGTGGGCATAAATCAGAGAGGAAGATTTATGGAGTGTTGGTGTTTACGATGCCTAAGCTCCATATTTCCCCACTGTCTGTCGTGTCTGCAGTGGAGAGCAGGGCTTGCATACATTAGTCAGGGTGATATAGTGAGTCTCGCGCACACTCACACCCATCATCGGGAGTTACAGCAGCAAGCCATTGGCTGCACATTACCCCATTCTCAACAATATTATTCTGCCCACACACACCATTACTTGTGTCAGAGGTTGACTGTCTGTGTGCGTGCGCTTAGTTTTATTAGCTCACTCTGGCTGCACAGCCTCTGCCTTAATATGTTTGTTTTTCTTACGGGAGGCGGAGAAACTCGACATTTGTGCTCACTTTTATACATAAAGTGACAAATGGTGACAAAGAGTGTAAAAGATCCCCAGAGTGTAAAGAAATAGGTCGACAAAAATCAAGGTAGGGCAAGTGTGTAGGTGGGCCGGTTCCAGTCTGCAGCCAACAGAAGATTATTGGAGGTGAGTGGATGTTATTAGTTGGCGGTAAACCAGTTCCAGCCCACTGTTTATTGTCTAATTGGTCCCAGTAGTTCCCATTCACAGCTGCTTATGTTTATTGCGGGAGCATGTGTGCATGAGAGAGAGGTGGAGGCCGCCTGACTGGAGGAGATGATTATACATGATGTGTTTATGTGTTTATGTGTGAAAGACAGTGATACAGTGATTGATAGTGAGAAAGTGTTTGTTTGCTCAAAGCTTGCGCTTGGATTGCAAGGCCAAATGCATTTCTGACGAGAACATGTCGCTGGTTGTGATCTCTTTCTCCCAGCTGAGAATAACTCATGAATGGCTGGGTGATTCAAACTAAAGAGAAGTCAGGATTTTCATTTATTTGATTTTTTTTTTGTTTTTATAATAGCAAAGTGAAGACTAAGGACCAAATTCTTGCAGGTACCTGCAGGTAACTGGGCCAGAAATACATATTTATAAAGTAAAGAATAAATACAATTAAACCAAGACCAAAGAGAGCCTGAATTATGAATGTAGAAAAATACCATCAAGATTTTGAGTCACCGTGTGATAACATCTGTAAAGCATCTCATTGGCAACAGCTTCATTTTTCTGCACGACAATGCCCACAAACACACTGCCAATGCAGTTAAAATATACCTGGATAGAAAGACACACAATAGATTGGCTTCCCCGAAGCCCGACCCTCAACATTATTGAAGCAGTGCAGGATCAGCTTGACAGAAAACAGAACAAAAGGCAGCCAACATTGAAAGAAGAGCTTTGACTGTCCTCCAAGAAGCCTGGAGAACTTTTCCTGAAGTCTACTTAAGGGAATAACTAGAAAGCTGCCTCAGAGAGTTCAGACTGTGTTGAAGAATAAAGGTGATCACACCAGATATTGACTTTCAAGCTTGTTAGAATTGTAGACACTGTTTTTGCCTTATACTGTATTTCCATGCACGTCTGCATGTATGTCAATAAACTGCTGCACCTGTCTAGCAAAAAGTACAGAAATGAGGAGTAAGATTTTTCGATGGTACTGTACTGTAGGAGGGGAATTTCCATGCCATGACCCAGAAATCATCTCTTCGTGAAAGATTTTCCAATTCCTTAAATGTATATCAGAGGAGAAGAAGCGAGGATAGTGGTGGTTTCTCACTGAGCTAAGTGTGACTCATCAAAGGCGTATCCTGCATGGATGTCTTTTGAAGATGTATCTGCACCTCCACATGTGAGGCAGTTTATTCTCACTCACAACATTCACATTGTATGTGTGTATTGTATGGGCCTGTAGACAAAAAAAAAGAGTTAAATGGTGAGATGTGGTTACAAATCTAACACATTAGAATATATTAGTTATCATAACTGTAATGCAGGTACAAAACAAAAAAAGAAAATTCAAGAAATCCTAAAAAAAATTCTGATCGATATATAAATTATAAGGTTTAAATTAACTGCTGATAATCATTTAAACAATTTTAAATCTCTAATGACTGTACATTCAAGTTTCATAGGCCTAAAATACATTTTCACAGCTGTCTATCTATAAAAGATGGGCTGCTGTAAGGTTCTGAAATTGAAACATTATGCTGACATTTGCACCATTTGGTTTTACACGCCGTAGAGCTTTGATTTCATTTTCCTTCATTTAACAGGGTCAATGATTAATGCTAAAGTGCATTTAAAACTGTAATGTTTTTTTTTTTTATAATAAATCCAGTCACTGCTGTCTGTGAATGTAATGGCTATAGCCAGCAGAGGTTTTTAACCTATAAACCTGAGCTTTTCTATGATAACCTGTACTGGACCTTGACAAAGCCTCTCAGTTGATCCTCTGTCTAAAACGAGTCTCTTTTTTTTTTTAGCCCTATACATTTCCCTTTAAGGCAACATTCTTCTGATTGACTGCTCTTTGTGAACACAAGGTTTTGAACAGCAGGTGGATGGGAGCTGACAGTTGGAGGCACATCCCCTGTTTTTCTTTTTTTGCATCATACAGAGCCAAGTGTAGAAAAAAGCAAGCACTGAGAGCAGCCGAAAGCCTGAGGTTTCTGTCACAGGGACTACATGTAAGAGACGTTGACCTCCATTATTTGAACTTTTGCCATGTTTGCATCCAGCATTTAACAGATGTGACACAGGCCACAAAATAGTTTCTGTTGGCAAGTGTTATCACCTTCTATGCAAACTACAGCTGACTGTGGCATCCAAAGCAATCACAACGAGTTTTTGGTGCAGCCCCCTATTTGCCGTTTTCACCGAGCAACCACTTGCCAACAGGTTGGAGAACACACATTGTTTCCTAGTATCCAGTTGTTGCCAGATGGTAGACAGCATCTATAGAATAGGCAGCTCGCTCAGACAAACATCACAACAGGCTCAACACCAGTGTGCATGTTTAATGAAAGAAAGTTTATTGTAAAACAGATGGCCAAATTAATGAAAAGACTATACCAAGCACCAGCTGCAGCAGGCTGGAAAGAAAGGGAGGATGAGCTGACAAGCTATCGGTGTTTAGATGAAATGGGAAACCAAAATCATTTTTGACTGAATCTGAAGCTGACTGACACTTTTTACTCCAAGGTACCTGCTCAGATAAAAGCTGGATTGCTTTGCTTGTATCGTGAGGGTAGATCCACTGATGGAGAACAGATGTGGTTTGTATGTGTGGGAACCAGCACAGAACCATCTTGGCTGCTTTGTATGGGACCTCTGGACTCAACAGTTTAAGGGTTAGTGTGTGTGTGTGCGTGTGCGTGTGCGTGTGTGTGTGTTGGGTTATTCTATCCCATCTCCCCTCCGTTTTTTTCCCCTCATCGTTCTTCCTTTCCGGCTCTCTTTAACCCTCCCGAAGGAGGGGAGAAATTGAGCGAGGTCATAAGAGAGGCAGGCCAGCAAGAACTTAAAAGCTTAACGACTGTGTGAACTGAGGCAAAGGTAACAGGTCATGAGGTCATTTGCCCGCTGTGTGTTTCCGTGAAAGTGTTTCTGTGTTTGTGTCTATTCGTCATACAGTCTTGGTAACTCCACGCGCACATGCTGCTAACACACAAGAAAATGAAACCATATGCAGCTCGATGATCAACTTGAGAACACATGCTACTGCTGCGACAGTCCGCCCTGGGAAAGTCCTCGGCCACTGTGATGCCCACTGCTGCCAAGACACACACTGAGCCACGAGGTCGTGATCTCATGAGTAATCACTTAAATAAAAAAAAGACGTTTTTTTTTTTCTCTCTGTCTGCCATGGGATTCCTAATTAAAGTTCAGCAAAAGTAAACTGATTCATCTCTCCATGAATCAAAACACACTATAACCCTGAGCGATTAAAAGGAGCTCAGAGCAGATTGCGTGTGAGGGTGTTAAATGAGGTGTTATAAGAAAACATTGTAAAACAGAATTCTAGGATTTCTTTGAGGTCCTTAATTAAGACATTTAACTTGGGAACGCTTCAGGAAGGTCAGAGTTTAAAATGGCAGCCGCGGCCTGGCCACCCTGGGACATAAGGGAGTTTGGTATCTAGCTCAGGGGCACTTCGGCTGTAAGGAAATATTTTGGAGATGCCAGTCATTCGTGTGTAAGCTTTACAGGTCAAGCGTACTGCCCCCAGTGATGAGCAGTCTACTTTGATAAAATCCCACTGACCTTTTTCATGTTTTTTATTATCTTTTTGGGATTGAGTTTGGAACAGGAAACATCAAAATAAAACAGGATGTGACTGCGACTTTGAACACATGCTACTGCTGGGAAAATTAGTTTTCTGCTCAGCCAATCAAGTCATTTCATTGCAAATTAAATATCTTTGGGCTCTTATGTCTTTTTTCTCCCCCAGTAATATCAAGAGTAATTATTAAGTCATAAAACATGTTGCATGAAACACCCCTGGCACCACTTACCTAAAAAGGTGTTCGGTTATTGTGTGCTTTTATTTTTTTAATAGAAATTTCTGTGCTGCAGGGATGGCACAGGTAAGGTTGGAGCACTTCAAAATAAATCTGTCCAGTCAGATTTCTGCTGAGAGCAATCCGATCAGAGATGGTGTTCTCATGGACGTGCAAGGCTCCGGTAATAACTCAGGACACGCACACCAGCATGCCAATAGCCCATCTTCAGTCAGCTTCGGTTAATCATGGCATAGTGGCTCTGATGACAGTGTTCTGCATGCTGTTTTAGTAATAATACTGTTTTAGTAATAATGCAAGAAGTCTTTATATGTCTGTGTGCTCATCCGCCTGCTCTTTGCTTAGCTTGAACGGCGTCCATCTGATCCGATTCAAACTTGGTGGATATAAGACAAAAAATGGCACTGGCTGGATGAGCCGTTCCCATATAAACGCTGTGTTCTCAAGCATTTTAACCTTAACGTTTAAATAAAAGTAAGTCGAATTTTAAAGTTGGTCCGAAAACCGTGTCGACTCTCAAACAGATCTTTCAAAAAGGCTGACATTGTTATTCCATCTGGACATGCTTTACAGTATTTGTTTATTTTATATTTTTATCTTTGGTTTCCTGTGACAAATTACTTCAATTACTTGCTCATTTTGTCCGAATGAGGTTATCGATGTAAACAGGCCAGGAGTATCTTCTAATAGTTCTTTTTTCAGAACAGTGAATACGTTTGCATGCATTTGGTGTATTCAGGGGACAAGTATTAATAACAGAAGATCAGACTGAATATGAAATATTGTCACCTTGTATGTCTCCCCCCCCCCTTTTTTTTTTCTTTTTTTTAATTCTTCATTTACCCGACTACCCCTCGGCAATGCCCTGTGATCCATGGATTATGCGATTCTGTCACATAGATGGCGATCATCTTCTATGTCAACCCAACAGC
>VOQJ01017885.1:10397-22084 GCA_015052665.1 Apistogramma diplotaenia | reverse complement strand
GAGGGAAGCAGGGGGGGGGGTTGTGGGGCGGGGGAGTAATTGGTTAAAAAAAAAAAAAGGCGCAAGATGAGATCTGCTCAGATCTGTGTGGAGTGTGGCCATTATGTTTTGGACTTTCATCATGGAAATATTAGAGGGGAAATGGGTGCAGGAAATATGGGAGCATTTAATAAAATAATGAAGGAGAGAGGGGAAATATCAATTTTAAAAATGACTCCCAAGTCTGGAGTGTTATTTTACATGTTATTTAACATCAGGTTTCCTTTTGTGGAATTTTTTTTTACATTTATTGCACACATCCTCAATATGTGGGAGCCAGATTAGTCATGATTAGGAGTATAAACAATGTGTCTCTGTCCAATTGTGCGTTCATTATGGGTCTGTTTCTACCCAGGGACCCCTAAGGACCATCAAGGAGGTTCTTGTGTTGACAGGGGCCCCTTGACAGCAAGGAAATGGCCACATTCTCTCAGAACATGAGAACCCCCCCGTGCTCCCATGGCTAAAGTGTTGAAAAGGACACTATATAGTATAAATGAACAACTGTAGACAAAGTGCTCTGCTACTGAAACCTGTCTTTATCTGGCACATTTTATCTTGCCAAACAAAACAAATGTCAGGTACATTGATAATTTTCCAGTGAGATTATAAATTGACCTGATAATAAGACGGTCTTGCTCATACCGAGGCTGCTGGCTTGTGGCTGGTTCGGGTCGAGAACGCCGGAAACCAGCCGATTCTGGTCCCTCTGGCCGGTCATTGAGTTCATCTCTAAAACTCAAGACTAGGATTCTAAACATTCCCTTTTAACTTATTCCTGACTTCTAACAGGAATGTTCTGGAATCCAAAACAAAGAAAAATGCGTAGCACAGTGTTATCTAAGAAAAAAATTGCCAGCCAAACTGTGCAGGCAGTCTGACAAATAAATGCGCTAATGAATGTATCCAAACGGCACAAATGAACTGTGTGTCATCCAAATCATATCCAGGTGCTTTTTATGACACTTAATTACATGTTTGCATCTACACGAGCCAGATCAGCCTTTTCAATTACATCTGATTTGGCCAAAATGCACGACATGGCAAAGTGTAATTAGCAGGCTACATTTTGAGAAGCATTAATCTTTTTTTTTCCAATATGAATCGACGGTTGAGATGGATTAATTGTCAGTGAGGTGATTATAAAACCAAAAAAAAAAAAAGTTACATAACAGCTCCTGACTATGCTAAGTACTGTAGCCTGTTAGAGAGACAAATTACAAAGTATTTAATCATTGCGCGTGCTGGATCAAAAAAGGCCGAGCGGGAAGCTGTTGCTTCTGCTACACAGACAGGATGCCGTAGATTTCTCTTGGCAGGTCTCATAATGCTGACAGCCTTTTGGAATTTGAACACGGAGCGTGATATGCTGTTTGAGATCTGTGTTTCATATGTGTAGCAGAAATCTCAACAGTAAAATGTAGCTGTCCGTTTCACCGATAAATAAAACTGACTGCTCCTCCGTTATCTCAATCCTTTCATCCACATTTGCCCTACTTATAAATCACCACTTTCTTATATTAATCACCAAATGTCATCAACTTACATTTCATTTTCTTAACCCCGTCTTTCTCAAGATTTCCCCCCTTCTGCTTAATTTCTCCTACCCTTTACCTTTCTTATTACCTCCCTGCATCTGTCCATGTTTTTTCAGCTCACTTCACTTCACATCTCCCACTCTTTATTGTTCCAATAATTCCTGCATCCACTACTCCCCCTCCCTTCTTCCCTCCACTTCACTCTTCCCAATATCAATTATTTTTCCTGTTCTTCCACAGAACCATGAGAAGGAAACTGCCCTCCACTGTGCAGCCCAGTATGGACACTCTGAGGTGGTTTCAGTCCTGCTGCAAGAGCTGACCGACCCCACCATGAGAAACAGCCGACAGGAGACTCCTCTGGACCTCGCGGCGCTGTACGGCCGACTGCAGGTCAGCGAGAATATTTGATCAAGGAAAAGGTCGTTTTCTGATTCTAGAAAGATGAGAAGAGAAGCCCTGCCTCAAATCTTTCTGTTTTCACATTATTTATTTTGAATGCTGTTAAGAATTTTTGGTAGATGAGAGGTGTATTTACTTACTTCTAATGGTTGCTTCTAGCAGAATAACACATAATGTCACACAACTCAAATCATCTCAAACAGGAAGTTCACTGCACTCAAATGACCTCCACAGCCACCAAATCCCAATCCGATAGAGCACCTTTGGGATGCGGTGCAACAGGAGATTGACATCATGGGTCTGCAGCTGACAACTCTGCAGTAACTGTGTGATGTCATCATGCCCATATGGAGCAAAATCTCAGAGGAATGTTTCCAGCACCTTGTTGAATCTGTGCAGTGAAGAATTAAGGCAGTTCTGAATGCAGAAGGCACTAGCAGGATGCAACTGATAAATTCTAAAGTGTAATGTGAACATAAAAGGTGTTAGAGGAGGGCGTTCTTGAGTCTGACTTTTATGGCATTGGAGCAGTTAGATCAAAAAGGTTGAACCCCTCCCCTGGACATGAAGTAACAATATAATGTTAAACCGGGAGCACGTCCAGGTACGTCTGTAAAATCTAGTTAAAAACGGTTAAAATGCCAGACCTTGACTTCTAATACTTCAGTGTTTACCCAACAGATGTACCAGGGTAATGAGCATGAACAGCTTGAAGTCAAGAGATATGTAAAAGTCTGGGTAGGTTTTGACCTTTTCTGCATTGGTGAAGTTCTAATTTCCATAAGAGCAGCTTGCTATAGAGGACTTAGGTGGCACTCCATGAATAAGAATGTGATACAAACATCTGCTGCAGTCCACGTGAGGAAAGGGTGTCCCTAATCAGTTTCATTTGCAATTACAATTGATTTGAAACTCCTACAAGATTAATAATAAAAATTCTAAGTGACAAAATTTACAGATTACTTTGTTTAAAAAAAGCAGCAGAACTGATCAGAATTAAAGGAAGTGCAGGTAAATGCAGGTGTTTGTTGTAGTGAAGACAGAAACGAAACTTTCTAGAAGCTGTGACCTCTTCATGCACTGTGTATCCTGCCAAAGCTCCTTGCTGGCAGGTGAGAGGATGCAGCAGGTGAGGACCTGGCAGTGCACAGGAATCACATATTCCAAACTGCCACCTGCTAATTCATTTGAAACAGTTCATAGGACACATGATGGGAAATATAGTAAAAATATATATTAAATATTGTCTTTACTCCAGGTATATATTTTAAGAAGTGTGACTATTATTTTGTCAAAAAATGTGACAAAAGGCGTGCGCACAGGAGCACACGCTCACGCACAGGTGTGTGCTACAAACGCCTGCTGATGCTCAAATGCAATCACACATTCTTTCCACTAAGGTAGTGAGTAATTGCAGTCAAGCCATACAGGTTTGTGAATGAATAATTTATAAAGGCAGCGCAGTACTTCTCTCTTCTCCTTTCTCTGCATAATAATGAAGGGAAATCCCTACGGTGGAAACTCCTGCTGCATGGAGATGTAACTAACACAGGGCAAAAGTTTACTGTACACACTCACACGCACGTATGCGCACACACAATGGTGCAAATTAAAGGGAGGAAGCTTTATGAGTACTGGCTGTTGGTAATACAAGTTATTAAAGGCACCATCATCCACCATCGGATAAAAGCGCTGCAGAATACTCGACGTGATTGACGGGAGTTTTAATGCAAAGAAAAACAGGTAATTAAGTAGAAATGGTTTAAAAAAACGATTGAATGCCTGCTGATTATCCATCTTCTTAGGCTAAAGATTATTAAACTTTCGGCCAGCATCGCTATTGTAAGTCAGAAAATCCAGCTGATGATCCATGGACATGTGGATGATGCAAAACCAACGTGCAGCAGTGAACACGGGAGCGCCGTTGGTGCCAGATGGGCTGGCCTGAGTAGCTACTGGGATTTTTCCACATAACCATCTCTAGGGTTTACAGAGAACAGCAGAGATACAGAAGGGCTTCTCTGAATGCACAAGACGTCAAACACTGAAGCAGCTTAAGACCACACCAGATGCCACCGCTGTCAGCTAAGAACAGGAAATTGAGAGCATAGTTTGCATGAGTTCACCAACACCAGACAGTAAAAGATAGGAAAATAGTTGTCTGGTCTGATTTCTGTCGGGTCAGATTTTGCATAAGGAACATGAAAGCATGGATCTATCCTGCCTTAGTTAAGGCTGCTGCTGATGATGTGATGGTGTGGGAGATATTTTCTTGGCACAGTTTGGAAACCTTAGTACCAAATGAGCATCACTTTAGCACCACAGACTACCTGAGTATTGCTGCTGGTCAGTTGCATTCTTTTATTACCACTCTATACCCATTTTTATTTGTATGGAAGTTTCACATGATAAATGTCACATTGAGCATTTTTGCTCTGAAGCACCAACATAAAAACAAAAAGTTACCCCAAAGCAAGTTTAAAAATACATTTTTTGCTGCTTTTTAAGAGACCACAGAGTCCACGGGAGGGGGGCACAGTTGCAAAAGCTTTGTCGCCTTTAGTTCTCAGCCTCGTGTGCTGCGCAACCAGCAGGCCCTGAGAAAAGACCTGTGTGTCCTGTGATATATGCTGAGCCTTGTTCTAAATGACTTGGCACTTCAGGGGGGAAAAAAGCGCACACTACAAAGGGTTTATTGATATCTGCATGCAAGAGAAGGGATGCGCTCTGCGTGTGGGTCACAGAAAATGCCACTGCTTGCCATTCGATTAATTAATTTATTATTCAACAGTGCTGGAAGGCTGCTCTGGGTTGTTCCAGCCCGCTAACATGCCTACGAAATATAACAAGGCCGTTCTTTGATGTTCACCTTGCAATTCCTCTTTGCTGTAATCAATTTCACAGGTATACGAAGGTGACAAATGGCCTAGTTTCCTTTATAAGTTTGCTTTTTGTCGCTGACATGCGGCTGTGTTTTTGTGCGCAGGTGGTGCGCATGTTGGTGGGCGCTCACCCCAACCTCATGACTAGCCACACTCGACTACACACTCCGCTTCACCTGGCTGCCCGCAACGGACACCACAGCACCGTGCACACTCTGCTCGACGCCGGCATGGACATCAACTGCGTGGTGAGAAGAATTCACTTTCAGCTGTTTTTGCTTTTGCGCTCCGTCAGGATCGAAGGATTGAACAGATTTCAGGCGCCACGGTTTGGTTTAGGCTGAACCGCATTCCTTTTTACGCTTCATCTGCACAACTTGGTGTAAGCTCTCTTAATTGGCAATTCAGATGGACAGCTGGAGATACTTTGAGATTAGTAGTATTTGGATGCTCACGAGTAGCCAAATGCTACTTGCTTAAACAATAGCAGCACTTTCTTATTGTGCTCCAGTCAGTATGTGAAATATCTTTTAGGGGTGTTTGCTTTGAAAAGGGTAGTTTGTTCATATTATCTGATACAGAGTGGGGGAAAAAAAACCTTCTTTAGTTTTCTGCTAAATCTTTAAAAATCTCCTCCTTCCTGTCATTTCTTGTGTGTGTGAATATTTGAAAAGCTGCGGTTTTCTGTTGTAATAAAAGGAAAAATAGAAGTTGGTCTTTTTTTCCACATATGTAATTCACCACAGGCATGGATGCTTGGAGGATTCTTCTTTTGCGTGTGTGTGTCAGAGAGCATATACTGTATTTACGTTAATGCGGTACATGCCTTCTATGGTTTGGCGGTGGTGAGGGATGAATAATTAATTGACTGAGAGGAGAAGGAAGAAGAAGAAAGAGGACAAGGTGTTCCAGAGAGGCCCGTTCTTTGCTCATCTCTTTATATTTTCATTAGAGGAAATGGAAACACAGGGTCGGTTACACTATGTGGAGCTTCATTACTGCTCGGTCTCTAATGTGATGTTTGGCTCTCTCTGTGCCTCTCTCCTTTTTTATATTTTGTCTTTTTGTGCCTTCTGAGTTGTCTGAATGATTCAAATACAACTTTGTCCCGACCCTTTCTGGGCCATTTGTTTTTGTGAAGTCTTGTCAAAATGCAGCCACGCTTTGCTGCTTTCTCCAACACTGTTGTCTTTCTCCGGAGAAAAGCTGAACTGTTTGACTTTGCTCACTTGTCTTAAATGCAGACACACAGCCCCTTACTGTACTAACTCGTCTCTCTGGACTTATTACTGTGCTGCTCGCACCACAAGCCATATTTTGGCTTCAGCTATGTTGATGCAGCACAGAAACACCACAGCTGATCTAGTTTTTTTTTTAAATTTTTTAAATCTGGACTGATCTTCAGGTTGTACTAAAGTGATGGTGCTATTAAATCAAAATATAAAACCACTGTGATTCTTTGGTCATTCATTGCCATCTTGTGTCTCATTCTCTGCTCCAAAGGCTTCCAACTATAGCTCCATCCATCCATTTTCTTAACCACTCATCTAATTCAGGGTCTCTGTGGGGCTGGAGGCTGGCCCAGCTGTCACTGGGCGATGGGCAGGCTACACCGTGGACAGGTCAGCAGCCTATTACAGGACTAACTCAGAGAGACACACCACCATTTGCACTTTCATTCACACCTACAGCCAGTTTAGAATTGCCAGTTAGCCTAGCGTGCATGCTTTCGAACTGTGAAAGGAAGCTGGAGCACCCAGAGAGAATCCACACAGGTCCTGGGAAAACATCCAGTCTCCACACGGAGCAGTCCCAGGCAGCAACAGTGCTAACCACCGCAGTACCCTGCTACCAAAGTACAGTATAGATACTTCTCACATCTCACAGCTCATTATAAAGTCAATAAATGTCTCACCACCGCTCATCTCACGCTGGCTTGAGAAACTTGGTGTCCAGTCTGCAAGCCATTGTGACAAAAGTTGCATAGTTTAGATTTACCACTTGTCCTGTGTTCCAAGCCTTGCTTATGAATGACTGAAAGAATGGCATTACGCTTACTCAGCAGTTTCCACTTTAGAGTGTCTGGGCTCAGCCTTCGAGATGAGATTTTTGGCAGACATTACTTTAAGCAGGAGGTGCTCCTTTGTATGGAAAGGAGCCAGCTGAGGTGTTTCAGGCAGTGCCTTCTGAGTACCTTTTTGGAGGTTTTCCAGGTGTGGCCAGCTGTTAAGACACCCCACGGTACACCTGGAATTCACGCTATCTGCTGCATGTCTTAAATGGCACAAGGTGAAGTTGTTTTAGTGACTGAAACAGTGCTCCGGGTTCTCTGTGTGGACTGTAAAAGTAGAAAACTTGCAGTTTGTTCACATTGTCTGTGGCAGTGACACTGCATGAGGTGCTGAGTGTTTTTTTTTTCCGGTGTCATTTGTTTTGCACAGTTTGCATTCTCACTGGATTGTAAATGTCTTTTGATTTAAGCACTAATTTCAGTTTTATGGTGTCAGTAACATTTATTATTTGAATCCAAGTAAGCTGTTGGAGGTTGTTGTTTCACACTTCTTTGCTCAAGTCGGTACTGTTTGGATTGAAGGATTGAGGCTGAAAAGCAGCTCCAAGAGATTCAACTCAGACAGAATCTGAAGCCTTCTAAAGCTGCTGACTCTGAATCAAAGGACACTTCTGCAGAGAAGCTATAGAAACGGGGATCCATCAGCAGTTGTATATACTGTACATGTGACAAAACAATCTTCCAAAGCCTTTACAGGAAACCTCCTTTCATGCCCCAAAAGCTTTGAGGAAGCTAAAATGTTACTAGGCATATACAGTAGAGTGAGATAAAAGGGATGAATTTGAGAGAAGTTAACTTCTGCTGTTGCCAAAATCCGTTCTGACTCGATATTCATTCACTGCTGAGACATATGGCATAACAGATGCTACGCTCTCCTTTTCCTGGCTCTATAAAGTACAGTTTATATATGGTATAAATAGTGTGTGGACTGAGGAGGATCTGAAGTTTTTGTCAGATTGCGTCGTCCACAAAGTGTTGTGGATGTGAGAAGAACTTGATGGATGTGTATGGGGATGTGTGTTTGTGTGGATTTTATCTCTGGAAAGTCGAAAACAGTTTGACCTCCTGGATATGGGAGTCATTGTGAGGCTCTTACAGTGTGGAGATGCATGACTCAGTGGCACTGCACCTATCTTCTTTGCCTTCTGTCCTTGTTACAGGCTGTGCATGTCTATTTGCGCCTGAATGTGTGCATGCCTGCTCAGATCTGAAGGAGGAGGGCTGTGTTTCTCTGCAGGGATTTGGCCCCAGGCTCCATGTGTCTAGAGAAGATGAACGGTACATGCCTTTGATTTGCCTCATCTCCCCCCGCTACTCACACTTCTGCAAATCTCTCACTCTCTCTTCTTCTCACTTTTCCTCTCCACGTAGTGATCAAGAGCACCGCAAGTCTGATATCTCAAATCTTCTCTGCAATTTACCCTTGACTTTTGTTCTGCTCGTGTCTATTTTTTGCCGAAAATGATGCACAGAGGCAGCGCTTTCTCTTTTGCTCCATTAGCCATCATTATTATACGTTAGATAATAATTTGAGGGAAGCTGTTGCGCACTCACAGAGTTAAATTGCCCCCTTGGTTGGTTAAACTCGATGGTCAATTAGAGTGAACTTGCACTCTAATTGACCTACACTCTAATCAGAACATGTGCCCCTGTTCCTTGTTATGACGGGTCAAATGCTGCTCAATGATATGCATTTCTGTTGAGTGGGATTTTTATTGAATCTCACTGAAAGCTTAATGCACAGTAAAGATGAAGACTGATAGTCTGTATATAAAAGATGGACCCCCAATCCCACTGTTGTTGGTGAAATCAGCTTCCATGACCTCTTTTATTGTCAATTTTACTCTAAACAGGACCATAAAAGGCCAGGTCATGTTTGTAAATGAGGACTGAGTGTCAAACGTTTTAAATAAAGTTTATAAAAACATAATTTTTATGAAATGTTTATGAAGGCCATAAATAAAATGAGAAGAACAGTCATTTTCCTCAAAGTCTGTTATATAGTTACTACTTTTTTGCAATCAGAGGAGTCAAGCCGTGCCCGGCCATCAGAAAGAATGCAGGTTTAAGATGCTTCTACACTGGATAAACTTTGGTTTTATAAAAAGCCACACATGTCTGTTTGCAGTTGATGTTCAGCTGAGGTAGCATCAGGTAAACAGGCAGTTTTATGGCTTCCCTGACGAGCAAAGGCTTCTCTTAATGACTTAGGTGAGAAACACAGCAAGTGTTGATTTGTCCTCTTCCTTCCCATCTGCTTTCCTCTCTTCACCATTCCTCCACCTCTCGTCTCTCTCTCGGTCTTTCTCTCTGTATTTTCTGCAAGGCCACACTTTCAGAACTGTACTATAGTGTTGACGGTGCAGACTGGATGCTGTGGGCGACTCACAGATGGCCTTCCAAGAATGGAAAGCAAATTGTGGCGTGTGTGTGTGTGTCTACGTAAGAGAGAGAGATTGTACAGGTCAGTAATTGGAGTCATGCCATATAGATCTGTCTGAGTGAGAATGAATAATTTATCCATGCAGCACACTTCCTTTCTCCTCTGTCTTTCCATACCCCTCTCTCACACGCTCCTTCATCTTCCAGCTGTTTCCATGATAACGAGGGGAAATCCCTACAGTATGGAGGAATGTGCCACTGGATGGCCTGCAGCCAACGCAGGGCAAAAGTTTAGTATATACAGTACACACACATCTTTGTACATAAACGCACCAGACTGCATTTACTAACGCTGCCTATGCAGGAGCAGAAAAATACACTTTTGCTTATTGATGCTTGGGAGTGCAGACGGCTCCTAATTTTCTGTCAGGCATGCATAAGAGGGATGATGTGGACATTCACACATTTACCCTGCCATCCCATCCTGAGCAGTGATTGGAACATTTCTGCCTGCTGTTGTGAAACTGATTCATCTGCCTTTCAATTCCAGGAAACTCCAAGTGAGAGCTGCCTTCCTTGTTTCCTCATGACATCACTACATATTCGCCATGGGAAACAGGACAGGAAGTGGTATAGGAGGTTCAGGAGGGCAAGATGTGTGTACTGGAATAGGGGGTGGATCTCTTCCTGAGCTACCACCTCCTCTTGCTTGCATGAGGGTAGAGGTTTAGTTTTACAGGGTGGAGGTCTACATTCTGATAAGCTCACTTGCATTACGAATTTGACAACTCGTCTGTTTCCACTTTGGATTTACACCTGCAGGGTTTTCCTAAGTGATCTGGATTTTTCCATCAATCCCTTCTTTGCGTTGATGACACCTTTTCATGAGGGGAAACAGAAAAAGTTGAGTATTCCCTGCAGAGGACGACCACGCTGATGTGGTGCAGTGTTGCGTTGAGCAGAATTTCCTGGCGGCACACGCATCAGCAGATCTGGCTGTCGTCCAGATAATTTGTCTTCATTATGGCTGGGACTTTTATTCAGTCCAGGGTTTCATCTGTGTTGTCAGGAAGCCAACCATGAAGGATGCAACGCATTCAGCGTGTGTGTGTTGCTGCCTGTGTGAGAGTATGTTTCTATCATTGCTGCTTATACATAAATGTGTCATGTCCACATGTCTGTGTGTGTGGGGAGTCCTTAGTATCCCCGATGGTTTGTATGGCTTCCAGCAATGTGTGCAGAGCAGTGTGTTTAATGTTCCATAAAGATAATGTCCTGCAAAGCTATAGAGCTGTAACTTCATCAGAAGTAAAGATATAGTTACATGGTTTCCCTCATATATGATTCTGTTTTTGGATTTGTTTGGGCAGGGGTGTGTGTGTGTGTGTGTGTGTGTGTGTGTGTGTGTAAATCTGCAACTAATAATAGTCTGCGCTGAGGTTGGCATAGCTGAAGCAGTTCATTAACTCGTGTTGGTTCTGGTTGGAGTGGCCCTCCAGCTTACTGTGGATCTCAAGAGCGGAATGAGTCAGTCGGACTGCAGGATGAGAGTCTCACGTAGGTGAATGATGTTGAAAATGACCAAAACAGTAAATTATCTGCTTAGCTGTGAGAAAATCATCATTCTCCTGAGAAAAGTGTAAAAGCCCATCCATTCTGGGTGAGTGCGTCCAGTGTTTTGACTGGTACTGTATCTGACCTATTGACCCGATCTATTTTTGTAGCTTATGCTTGTAAATTCTTATGTAGGGAAACAATAGACTGAAGCAGAAATACAGTGGACAAGTTAACGGTAATGTAGACTTAAAAAAAAATCACTAAAACAGCTCTGGTCCTTTGGGATCTGCAGCTGTAACGTAAAAATTCTCTCTAGCTATTTTGATTCTCTTCACCTCCAGGCCTGATCAATCAGCAGGTTTTTGTGTCGTCGGATCCACGTGCTGTCAGAATAATCGTCTCTCTCGTCACTGCTGATCCGAGATGAGGCACTTACTGGCGCCATCCGCATGCTAGTTTCAGTATGTTGCATCATATCTGTAATATCTCTATTAGTTGGACTGGAGGCTGATACGGGCCGGCGCAGGGTGAGGGGAAACTGGGACTTCTCCACACAGAGGCCTGCTGCTTGTGTAATGGTTTGAAATCGTTGTGGCCTCACGCTGTTTGCAGGCGAGGGAATGTAACTCGTTTTAATCTCACTGAATCTCTTTCATTTAACTGCCAGTGGGGGCGGGGTTGTATCAAGTCAAAAATATTGCCTTTTTGCTCCCTTTTAATCCCTGCGCCTTTTTTTTTTTTGTAATGCCTTTTGTCCTTTCAATCCACTTTTTTTTTTTTTGTCTTTGACTAAAACGCTTTCTGTTCTCTCGTAGT
>VOQJ01017883.1:30859-43908 GCA_015052665.1 Apistogramma diplotaenia | reverse complement strand
GGTGGAAGAGAGATACCCTTACCCCGTGAGACTGGAGGCCATGTATGAGGTCATTGACCAGTCACCCATGAGGAAGCTGGAGAAGCTGCGTCAGAAAGGCTTCGTCCAGAAGTGCAAAGGAGCAGGTGTGGAGGGACAAGTGGAAGAAGGCACACTTGCAGGTGAGAAAGGTTATGCTAAAAAATGTTTGAATATGATTGATTTTACAGAAGGAAAGCACACACTTTTTAATTTTTAACCTTTAAAATGAACTTTGGACCGTTCTAGTACCTCTATGTTGTAGTGGTTAACAGATTTGCTTTTTACATGAAGCATCCATGGTCTGAGACCAGGAGGAGAAGCAAAACAAGCCTTAAGGGCTCACAAGCTGGTATACTCTTAATGACAGTCCCAAACTTGGATAAATTGGATGGTTGCAACATGACGGGCATCCATTCTAAAATGTGTGCCAAACCAAACACGTGGATTCATCCACTGCGGTGACCCCTTGGGAAATAAGGGAGCAGCCAAAAATGGCCCAAGACCTTTCTCTCAGGTATCCAGCCGAGCAGGATGGTTCTCACTTACCCAGCCTTCAGCTCTAGTAGTTCAGAGCACTTTAGAGCTAATAGTACAACCCAGTATAATCCATGCTGACAGCTGTTTTCAGGGGTCTCTTTGTTCAGAATAAATTAGTTCATATGAAATGCTGATAATGTTTTTTTTGTGTGGGTGTGTATGTGTGTGTATTATTCAAATTTTAGGAAATAGTTTTTTTGGGAAGCAAGGTTGGTGATTATAATTTTTAAATGTATTTTTTTTGTTACTATAGGAATCCTAGAGGCAGACCTGAGTGAAAAAAACTCTGCATGGCTAAAACCAAAATGAAAAGAAACCAAGTGAAGTCATCTCATTTTTGTAACTTGGGTGAAAAGATTCACTAAACGTAGTAATCTGTACATGCATAAATTATAGTAAAATACAGGCAGCTAAATTTGTCAGCTCTTATTTGCCCTCCTGTAAACTGTAAAAACCTTTACAGTACTGTGCTGTGCAGATTACAGGTTTTCCCACATGACACTATCAGCTGTTCATGATAGTTTATTAAAAACCCTTTGTCATGGTGGCACATTGCCAGCTAAACCTTAAACCTATTCTTAGTCTCTTAAACACACCTCACACATCAACAACTAATGAACTCCAGTCCCCGAATAATTGAAACAATCCCCACAATAGTATTAACTTCATGATTTCAAATAAATAAGAAAATACTGTAAAAAAAATCTGCTATAGTTTGTGATTCATATTTTTCCCTCAGTGATATTAGCTTTTACAGGATGCAGCTGTATTCAGAAACACGGGCACGGATGATGCATGCCGCTTGTAAACATTTTTAAAGGTTCTGCTCGAACAAAAGGTTTCAATTTTTAAATTATTTTTGGCAGAATAATATAAAATGACTTTTACCTCTGATCTGTGTATTTGTGGACCAGCTCCTGACACACCTGCACTAAGAAATCCACAGAAGAAAATCATAAGAAAGCCAATGCAGCCCTCAACGACAACAGCCAGAAGTACCACCACAACAACTACGCAACCAACCACAACCACCACAACAACAACAACAACAACTCAGCCCACGACTACCACTACGACCACTACTACAACCAGAGCAACAACAACCACAAAGCCTACCACTACCACCACCAGAAGAACCACCACCAGAAGAACCACCACCACCACCACAAAAAGGCCCACCACCACCACCACCCAGAAACCAACCAGAGCTCACACCACAGCCCTATGGCTCCCTCCACCAAGAACTACTGCTGATCCCTACTACTACAACCGCAGAGAGAGGGAACGGTATGCCGCGAAAACCACCCCAGCTGGAGATAACCGCACAGACAAGGACCACAGAGATCCACACAGCCGCAAGCTACCTGTCACACATAAACACTCGAAGACCAAGCCCACCAAGAAGAAGAACGGTGGAGAGAAGGTAATTTATGAGATTCCTGCTGTATATTGGTACAAAAGCCATATGTTACATAGATTTATAGATGATGATGTTGTATGAGATATATGAGCCAATATGATTCAGCAAGATGATTGTGTGCAAAGAAAAGCTAACTAAGACACTGATTTTGTGTGCAGGTGTTGACTAATGAGTATGAAGATAAATATGAGCCTAGCAAGCCAACAGAAAGCTATCCAGAGGAGCCAGAACCCACCACTCCTAACACTCCTATCAGGAAGGGCAAGCATGACAAGCACGACAAGAAGAAGAAAAAGAATGACAAGACTACCAAGAAACCTGAGAGGAGAGGAGGAAAGCCAGGGAAGGAGGGAAAGATCGGTGGGAAAAAAAATGGGAAGAAGGTGTCAAAGTACCCGGACAAAGAGGAGTATGCAAAGCCCACTAAGAAGCCAACGCCACCACCAAAGAGCCGACTTTCCTCCTTTCTGGATTACTTTGAGAGCAGGAGGCGGCTGCTGGTGAGAGCATGACATAATATTCACAGTTCATAAGTGGCCCACTACTGTACCTCTTTCTCCTGGCAAAACTTCAGGTTTCACGTCTTGGCCAGAGGGAAGTGTCAGTAATCAGAGTAATCAAGTGTGAGGACAGGTTTTAGAGGAGCTTATTCTATTTCCAAGATACAGAGAGTAAAGCTAACGAGTCAAAAAAGATGGAAATCTCGGAGTTTGGGCACCTCCAACAGTCATTTATGAACCCGTTATGATCCAGCCACTTCTTCCTAAACAGCTAGCGTGGTGCTCTGTGCCCCCAGCCAAAAATGACCCACTCTATAACAGACAAAGTTCGTTACTGAGGCTCAGCATTAGACTAAACCTCAGTAAGGAACTGAGGTTTAGTCTAATGCACTTTATGCTAAGCTAACTGGCTGGTAGCTGTAGCTTCATATTTCTCAAACAAACATGAGAGCAGAGATGGCAGCACTGACATTCTGCCCTTAAGTAGAAGTACAAGTACTTGTGTTAAAAAATACTTTGGTAAAAGTCAAAGTACTTAAGTAAAAGTAAAAAAGTACAGGCTATGAAATGTACTCAGAGTAAGAAAGGAAAAGTAGTTCTTTGAAGGACATTTCTACCAGCTATTTTTGTGTAAAGCTAACTGAACCTCATTATATGTTGTAATAATACAAAATAGTACATGAGAATATGAACGTTACTACATTCAAAATCTTAAACCTAATCATTTAAAACCGGCTGTTTTCTGTACAGAGACTTTGCATGTTGCTGATATTTGTTGAGCATTTAAAAACATTGTATTTAAAATTACCTGCAGCAAGTTACTCCCTTTATTTTCACTCCTCTTCAGTAATGCTAGCTAGATGCTGTTTGCACTGATTATAGCACTATAAAAGACACACTTTACCTCTTTAATCTCTTTATATGTGATAATCCCCGGTGATGGATGATACGCCGGTATGATTGTCTCTTATGTGTTACTATTCCAATATTTAGGCTCGGATCACTTTGATGTTTGAGATGCTAATGACCAGAAATGCTAACTTTTCTCAGACGCATTAAACCTAAAGTAACGAGTCTGTTTGAAAATGTAAGAAACAGAAAGTATCGATATTTGTATAAAAATGTAGGGAGTAAAAGTGATGTCAGAAAACTAAAGAGTATTTAGTTTTCTGACACATACTGTACTTGAAAAATCCACTGAAGTACAGTAACGAAGTCCTTTGCACCTCGTTACTTCCCACCTCTGCGTGACAATGGCACTGATCTCTTCCTCTAACTCTCAAAAGCAAATAAGCACAGCTCCCCAAATCTCAAAGTTTCTTTAAAGAAACCACTGAGCATCAGTAGTGACTGCAGCTATAAGAGAAAATAAAAGACACAGTCAACAGTGATCCAACAGAAATACCTGCCAAACCTATTTTACATGAGATAATTTTAATTTTTCTGTTCAGTTTTTTCCAGTTTTAACTGACCTCATAGTTTTTGAGTTGTGAAGTTCAGCACTGCACCGTTTTGAATCACTGGACCTTTCTCTCACAGCAGGAGGAAATGATCTACACCAGGTGCAGCTCCAATAAGGAAAGAGCTTGTTTTCCATGACAGAGCACTGAAACATTATGAACACTCACATCTGGACAAATAATTTACTGTTGATTGAATTGTTGCTGGTTAACAAAGTGGTAAGCACCTCTGTGCCCTGTGACAGGAAATGGTTCGGTTGTCTAGGGTGCCATTTCTTCATAACGCAGTTGTAGGTAGCACAACCATCATCCAGCCATTTAGCTGCACAGCTGTGTACTGACAGACTGAGCGTCTCTGTTTTGCAGCCAGTATGGATTCTTATCGCACCAGTGCTGTGAACAGCCTGGGAAAATATGCCCCATCCTCCCCCTGCAGGTTAATGTAAACATCACCTCTGCAGCACACTGTATGTGTATGTGTGTGTTTCGCTGCATATCCAGGATACTCTAACCTCTATATTTCCACTCCCTCCCTTCCTGCAGCTGATCACATCCCCCAGTGAGGAGAACAGTATGTATGTTCAGCAGAGGGATGAGTACCTGGAGTCTGTGTGTGAAATGGCCATCAGGAAAGTCTCTATCATAACTATATTTGGCTCTTTGACCAACTCCACCATGAAAATTGACCACTATCAGATAGGTAAGTAGTCCCACATACTGTTCTAGCAGTAGTATGAGAGGGTTCAATAACTTCTCTTTGTTTCATGTTGTGACATAGAAAATGCCGTGATGACCCTTCCAACTGTAGCCAGTCTTTCAGCTGCTGAGCCGAGCACCTTTTTTGAATAGTTCACATGGATTTCAGTTTGGAGCAGATGTTTTCCAGATGTATAATGTTTCTCAGTTGCAACATGGTGAAACAATAAAACATTTTTGAAGTTCCGAGCACCGAAGATGGATTTCCCAAAACAGCTCTTACGTGCAGCAGAATGGTTCATTTAACCAACAAGGTCGTGTTTTTGCTGACAGTAAATCTTTTTGAGGAGAACATTATCGTAGATCCATGTAAATGCTTTGCCTGATTATTTGCCTGACAAAGCAGTATTAAAACGGTAACATGACAGCAAGCACGTCTTCTGTACACTACACAGAAGAAATCAGTACAGTTTCATCTCTGCAGCACCAATTCACAACAACAGCCATCTCAAGGTGTTTTATATAGTAAAGACCCTAAAATGAAGCAAACATTTGATGACATTAGGAAGGAAGAACTGCCTTTTTTAATAAGAAGTGCTCTGTGGCAGAACCAGGCTCGGCGTGTGTCAGCTATCTGCTGGGGCTAGTTAGGAAATGAGGAGAAAGAAAAGAGAACAAGGACACAACACAACTCCGCGGGAGAGAGAAGACAAATGTTAGAGGTGTATAAATGGAACAGTTGTGGAAAGAGGTGAGTGGAGAAGCAGTGCTCAGTGCATTATGCAAAGTCCCCCAGCAGCCTGAGCCCGGAGCAGCATAACTGTGGGATGATTCAGGGTTACCCGATCCAACTCCAACTACAAGCTTTATCAAAAAGTAAAGTTTGAAGCCTAATTGTAAAAACAAAGAGGGTCTTTCTCCTGAACTCAAGCTGGCGGCTGGTTCCACAAGAGACTTTAAATTCAATTCTGGATTTAGCAAGGATCCAATATGGAAGAAATATGATCAGTCTCTCAAGTCTCTGCCAGTGCATTTTAGATCAGTTCAGAAGAACCTGATAATGCATCTGGGACAGGATGTTTCTAATTCTGGCAGTATTGTACAGAAGAAAGAAGGCAGGCCTATATACACTGCTCAAGTAAATTAAAGGAACACTGAAAACACATGAGGTCTCAATGGGAAACAATCATGCTGGATATGTATACTGAGATAGACTGGGTAATGTGTTAGAAATGAAAGGATGCCACATTGTTTGATGGAAATTAAAATTATGCCCCTACAGAGGGCTGAGTTCAGACACCCCAAAATTCATTGCAGCAACTCAAAATGGTATCTTTTGGTTCTCTTATGCATGCCTGATAAGTTCAGGGTTCCTAGTGAGACTCCAGTCCCTGGAGGATCTCCTCCCAGATCTGGACCAGGACATCAATGATCTCCTGGACAGTCTGGGGCGCAACCTAGTGGCATCAGATGTACTGAAACATAATGTCCCAGAGGTGTTCTAGTAGATTTAGGTCAGGTGAGAGTGGAGGCCAGGCAATGTCATCCACCAGGAGGAACCCAGGACCCAGTGCATCAGTGTAGGGTCTGGCAGCGGGTCCAAGGATTTCATCCTGATACCTAATGGCAGTCAGGGTGCTGTTGCAGAGCCTGTAGAGGAGCATCACTGTCCCACCAGCAAACCGATGGTGTTGAACAATGTTACAGGCAGTATAATGTTCTCCACGGTTTCTCCAGACCCTTTCACATCTGTCACATGTGCTCAGGGTGAACCTACTCTCATCTGTGAGAAGCACAAGGTGCCACTGATGGACCTGCCAATTCTGGTGTTCTATGGTAGATGCCAGTCAGGCTCCATGTTTAGAAAGAGGAAGTCTCTACCTTGATGAGATGCCAGTCCTGCTGATGGGTTAAGGACCTTCCACAGTCCTGTCCAGCTCTCCTGGAGTAATTGTCTCTGTGCCGTACCTGTGCAACCTGTGTCGGGTGGCACTGAACCTAGCCAAATGCAAAACTATTGAAAAAACAGTCGGAAATGATGAGGAGAGAAAAAAATATCAGTGGCCTTCACCTGTAAAACCATTCCTGTTTTGGGGGCTGTCTCATTGTTTCCCATCTAGTGCACCTGTTGGTAATTTCATTATCACCAAAGCAGCTGAAACAGATTAACAACCGCCTCTGATACTTACCTGATCAGATCAATATCCCAGATGTTTAACTGACTTCATGCTATATTCTAGTGAAAAAGTGTTCCTTAATTTTTTAGCAGTATATTTGCTTAATGGGCTTGTTAAAGGTCATCACTCCAAGATTCCTCACAGTGGTGTTAGAGGCCAAACTGATCCTGACCACATTTCTAAAATATCAGCCCACTTTGTGCATTAGTATACTACTGTGACAAAATAGTGACGAGAATCGGTGTCCACCACATCACCCTGTGTGCTGTATGCGTGATTTTAACAATTCAGCAGAGGTTTGTTTCATATTTTCTTTATTCTTAAAAACACCGTAGTTACTGTGAACACTGAGGTTTTTGTAGTGCTGTCCATACTGAGATCGAGGCGAGGTAAAGTGTCTGCTGTCCTGTCCTTGTT
Source organism: Apistogramma diplotaenia (assembly GCA_015052665.1). Classification (NCBI taxonomy): domain Eukaryota; kingdom Metazoa; phylum Chordata; class Actinopteri; order Cichliformes; family Cichlidae; genus Apistogramma; species Apistogramma diplotaenia. The sequence continues at coordinate 36,680 of VOQJ01017883.1, read as the reverse complement.
TTACCTTCCTCACATTGTGTCAAGCTAAATGTTTTCAGCAGAGATCTCTGCTCCAACAGAAGCATTCAGAATGTACAACGACTCTGCCAAAGCCACAGTGTTTTGTGCTTCCCTGTGCAGGTGACACTAAACAGTCCTGACCGTGGAATCCTGTGACCTTAGATTCTGCTCATTTACCATAATGCCATGGTGTTTATTTTAGTAATAATACTGTATTTCTTTTAGCTAGAAGTAGAAATACCTTGGGCAGATATGAAGGACAGACAGCCAGAGCGCATACCTTCCCTGTGCATCATCTCCTCTGGAGCTAATGTGTAAGCTGGAGACAGTTAATTCATCACACCCACATGCACAGCAAATGCAGTTAAAACAGTGCTTGAAAAACTACTTGTTCAAAAGCAACAAAACCGCTGCTGGTTTTTATGAGGTGTGCTGCGTCATTTGTGCTTGGCTTCTATTTTGAGTCCTTTTATAGCTGTCTCAAACCAGAGGGTGAAGAGGATGTGTTAACTCCACTTTGTTAAGCTTTATGAGTCTGACACTCGAGGAGGAGTCGGGGTGACACCATGGCTGGACTCAGTTCTGCTTTTGTTCCACTCACACACACTTCTGTTGCTCTTGCCATGGGGACAAATGGGTTGATATAGTCATGCTGTGGTGAACCAGTTCTTTAAGCAAGTCTTCATTCATTTTAATTATGAAGGATTGGCTTAGGTTGAAGTTAGGGTAAGAGATAGTAATGTAAAGTAGTCTGATGTCCTCTGACGTGACGGAAACACGTGTGTGAACACGTGCAGTCAGCCGGTCCGTTCGGTGCTGCTCCTCCCCTCTGATTATTGTGACTTCATGCTTGAGTTTTAGGCTGGCTGCCCATGTGTGTGTGTTTTATATAGAACACTTCTGAGAGCGTTCGATATATGTATCTGTGTGTACAGTCTGTGTCTTCTGCCTACTGGGGGTTTCCTGATTTGATTGCTCATACACATTACACAGCAGAGTGGGCGAACCAAACACCAAGAACACACTGTTTCGCGGTCTGTATGTCATACACAGACACACACACACACACACACACAGAGAAGGAGAGATGAGTAAAGGCTTTGGTCTGCATAAACACCAGTTCCATTAGACAGCCAACCCTTAAAGCTACACCCGTCAAACTTCACACACTTGTTCACTGACTTAACAGCATTTTGGACTTTACGACCACATTATGTTCCTTTGAATTTTAACTTTCAAGTAGAAATTCATATGAATAAACAAATGTGATGTCATTGAATCTAACTAATGTGTCTTCCTTTCTCCAGAGAATGACAAGCCTATGAGGGGTCTTCGTCAGGAGGACCTGGTGAACCAGGATCTGATCACAGAGCTGAGGAAAGAGTTTGGCATGACATATGACGAGTTCTACATGGTCCTCACAGATGCTGACATGAGAGTCAAGGTAAGGACTTACTCTTTCTAAACAGTATAGTAGCAGCATGTGAAGGCTGTGGCTCTATAGTATAGTCGTTTGCCTAACAAGTGAAAGAGCCCTGTTTCAATCCCAGGAGGGGACATCAGGAAGAGCATGTGGTTTAAAATCTGCCAAATCAAACACATGGCGGTACCTGCTGTCATGATCCCTTGTGAATAGCAGGGCAGCTAGCATGTGATGGCCAATGTTATGACAGAATGGCCATGGTCTGGACATCAAATACCTTGTTGAATACTTAAATTAGTGCACCGCCAATTTTAGGAGCATGGGATCCACATTATGTTTTTGGATCTACAATTTAAAGATGTCCCCTAAATGCACCACATTCAGGCATGTTTTTGGCACACTATTCAGTGCTCAGCTGTCAAAATATATGTTCAAATAAATACAATTGTGGGATTTGTATTTGTATTTATATACTCCATGTTAATGTTGGCACTCAGAACACCCTAGGCAATGTTTATACAAAGTTTCATCAAGATTGGTCCACTCGTATAGGAGGAGAAGGGCGACATAAATACATACATATATACATATTACTCTACAATCATTATAGTATGGAGAAGAGCAGTGGTCCTAAGATCAAACCTTGGCCTTTGGATACTAGAAGAAACTAGAAGACACAGCAAAGCAGGAACATTGTGTTCTAGCTAGCCAGTTATTTTGTAGTGCACTCACCAAGATGGCATGAGCAACTGTTTAAAGGTCCTGCCTTCCTGAACATATCCTTTTAAGGATTCAGTCACTGAATTGTGAAAGACCTTTTAAATATGTTGTGATATTGTAACAGTGGAGATTTGAATGATTCTTCCCCCTAAAACGTAAATTATTTTCCATTTTACATAATCCTGACTAATTCTTTTAAACAGCCTTTCTCTTTGATTCATAGCACTACCGCTGGTCCTCTCCCAGGATTCACTGATTCACAACTCATCTGCCTACACTTCCATTCTCTCTTTCTCTCTGTCCTTATATTGCCAACACGGTGCTTTCACTTAAACACTGTTTTAATTCACACGACAGGACATTTGCTCAACATCTGTGCATAAGAGTGTGTGGGCACACGCCAGGATAAATCACAGGGCTGTTTTCGGACAGATTCATCAAAGAGGCCAGTGTTCACATCCTCTGCTGTCAGCAACAGAGACAGGGCAGTCTGTGAATGCACAAGGATGTGGGTGTGTGCATGAGACAGAAAAAGGCCAGAGAGCGCAGTGGAGGGAAAGGTGTGAAAGAACAGCAACTTCAGCATATCCTGAGGAAGGTGTGAAAGTGGGCTACATTTTCATGCATGCTTCAAATGTTCATGTTGTGAGCAGCTGGGATTAAATTGCCTATGTGGTTTTGCTGCAGCGACATGCTTTATGCTGATTCCCAGAAGTTGTTATAAAGAATGGTTGGGATGTGGCAAAGGTCGCACCACATTTACTAACATTCTCAAACTTCATATAATCACTTTCTTGGAATGAGTTTGGCAATTTTTTCATGCTGTGGATTTCTATTTCAGTATCCTCAGTGCTGTATGTTTTCCTTTTTGATTTATTTATTTTGTGGCTTCACCTCAAACTCAACCTTTGGGTGATTATGACTGGTTCTTGTCAATGTTTTTTCTCAGCAATCCTACGAGGTTCCCATTGCCATGAAGGCTATATTTGAGTACATCGACACCTTCTCCTCCCGAATCAGAGAGATGGAGCAGCAGAAGAGAGATGGGGTGGTCTGCAAGAAAGAGGACAAGCCCAGATCTCTGGAAAACTTCCTTTCCAGGTAAGGTTCCCTGTTTTAATACACTGGGCAAAAGTATTTGGAAATACAAACATTAAAGCCTTCTTTTCTGAGAAAAAGATTCTGCCACATCGGTGAGATCAACCCATGAGCTCGGGTGATAAAGCCTGTATACAAAAGATGGAAAGTGCCATCATGAATTGCAACTTTTAGCTTAAAAATAATATGCACAAACCATACAGGAACTACTATTCCTATATGGGAAGGCCCTGGCCTTCCTGTGTAAGTGGTGCCCCCAGGATCTGTGTAGTTAGAATTACTGGGTGTAGTTAGAATTACTGGGTGGTCCCATCAGGCTCTGTCCACTTCAGTCAAATATCAGTTGCTTTGCTCTGCAGTCAGCTGGACCACAATTAAATAATTCTGAGCACCATTTGGCAGACTGAAGCAGCCTGTATGCGTGTGTTCCATGAAGATTTAAAGTAACAAAAACCTCTGCCATTCCTCAAGGCTGAATCATTTCACTCACTTTTTTTCCCTGAGACATCTAAAGCAGACAGGCTGTCTTTTGTTGCCATAGAGATCTGAGTTCCACCCCCGAACACAGTGCAGCGATCTGGCAGGTTTTGGACCATAATTCGGGGTTGTCACCCTCTGGCAGTAATAGGGGGAATATGTAGCACACAAGCACAAACTCCTTGTCTTGGTACAGAGCTCTCACTGCGTGACCAAAGTGCCACTTAAATCCAGGCTCAAATTTTCTGTGATTGCAGGTTCCGATGGAGACGTCGCCTGTTCATCATCTCCGCTCCCAGTGACGAGGAGTGGGCCTATCAGCAGCAGCTCTACGCCCTGAACAGCCAAGCCTGCAATCTGGGTGAGTCACCAGAATTAAACCATTGTCACTTGTCACAGGACAGTTCAGTTGCTACAAGCTCAACTCTGGTCACTACCCCGTTTCTTAATTGAGTCTCTCTGCTGTTTGGTGCTGTGTGGGTGGTGTAGGTTGTTTCTCTGCTTCAACCAAAAGCAAATCTATAAGAAACAAAGTTGCAGGCTGGAAAAGCAGTGAGATTAAAGATGCTCTAAAGGTCCGTAAAGCGCAGGTAAACCAGTGTACCTCCATGCAGGATCAACCAATGCAGACCAAACCCGTTCACATGCATGTGATCTATTACTACTGATTATTACTGCAATTAATTATTCCAATTAATCATAAAGTGTTAAGCTAACCCTAACCCTAGCATAGGGTGAAAAAGCCGTGTGATAACTGAAACCAACAGAATAGATGTTTTTTCATGCTGACTTTCTCTTCACTCGGGCCCGTGTCCTGTCACTGCTTGCCAAAGTCATATTTAGTTTATGAATATGTAAATTGAATGAAGAAGCAGATTACAAAGAATGTTTTTTGTTTACTACAACTCCCCAGATATTATGTGTATATTCATGCATGTGAGCAGTATGTGTGTGTTAATGCGTGTGCACCAGAGGATGTGCAGAAGGTTCCCAGATGACAAAACTGGCAAATAAGTGTACTGTAAGCATTTTTCCTCCCGTGGCGGGGGCTTTTTCAGCCGGGCCAGTTAGTCAGCTTTTCCACAGTTATTTGAAAGTTATTACTGCACATCTCAAAAAGAGGCATTTGTCTCAGCTTTGCAAATCTCAACAACCTGACATGTTTGACAGGTTTATGGAAGATAAATGTAAACTTTAAATAGCCCACGGTGAGCTTTCCTTCTCAGTACAACCAAATAATTGCTGTGAGCTGGACTTTCTATCCAAGGCGAACCTCGTGTTCCAGTCTTGTTTATACAAGTTCAAGATTTGGGACGTTTCTCCCTGGTTCAGTTCAGAATTTTGTTAGTTCTGCTCATGTAGTGTAACATAGTCTGGAAAAAAGTTTTAAATGCATTTCACATTTATGAGATTGAATTTTGCACTCTTGATGCTTATTATTCAATACGTTTCCTTAGATTAGACTATCTAACTACACTTTTAAATCCGTACATTTTCTGACGTTTATAAGTGACAACTTTGTTAGTTTATTATTGTGGAAAAAAGAGAGTTTATTAACATTAAAATAAACCACAAATCAGGTTGTTTCGCTGTAACGAGTCATCACATCTACAGTTACGCATTGCATCAGTAAACACGATGATAAGGAATCTTTGAATGAAAGTTCAGGGAATGTCTGCATTGGTTTCACAGCCATCTTATATATGCAGTCTATAGTTGTACAGCAGTCAACATGATTGTACCAAGAAAGAAGAAGCATGGAAAGAAATAGCAGAGGATTTAGTAGATGGCATCACTGTTCAGGCTATAAAACGTTCAATCCTACCAGTTTATTTGAGGCAAGCCAGCAGCATGTGGATAAGCCATGTTTCACTCGCTACTGACTGAAAACTTCAGGTGTTTGCCACTTTTGGTCATTTGCAGTATAATGTGTGCTTTGTTACACCTGTAACCACACACAACAATGATGTGTCAGGTCCCTGAAGTGTACCTCTATGTCATGACTGCAGGGTGAGAAGTTATCCCAAGTGACAAGTTTTCACAAAGTGAAAACATGCAGATGTATGCAAGCCAGAGGTTTTTTCTTTTTTTTTTTTTAAATTT
>VOQJ01017883.1:0-12458 GCA_015052665.1 Apistogramma diplotaenia | reverse complement strand
AAAAATATAATGGTAAGAAAAATTTTTTATTTTATAAATAATTAAAACTTATAATGTGCTAACATGAAGGGTTTTTTTTTTTTTTTTGTGTGTGGAGGGACTTCAAGCGCCAGTATCTGAGTCAGTCAGCAACACGCATAGGTGGGAAGTACAAGAAGGCAGTGTACACTCAGTACAAAGATGAGAACTTCACTGAAAGGTCGGAGCCCCTGCAGAGGAAAAATGAGCTGGGTATCTTGGGCCCAGTGATCAGAGCTCAAATCAGAGATGTCATCACGGTGAGAGAACATTCATATGAAACCAAAGAAACCAAGAAAGCTCCAAAGCCTCGTGCTGCAAATGCTGAAGAATGATTTACTTTGAAAGCTGTCTCACGTTTAGTCCTGGCTGCAGGAACATGGTGTAGAAGGACACCAACATGAACTGACTGGCTATGAAATGACAGCTGTTTAGGCATTAAGAGGCATTAAGGAGAATAGATATACCCTTGAGCTGAAAGTCAGCACTTTGTCCTCAGTCAGTGGTATTTGAGTCAATAAACACAGAGCTAACACAAGAATTGTGTGTCACACTAGCATGCGCTGCAGGGATTGCATAATCATGTCGCAGTGGTTACACGCTGTGTGTCCTCATGTACCCTCTTCTGCTGTTACAGATTGTTTTCAAGAACATGGCCTCCAGACCCTACAGTATCTACCCACATGGTCTGACTATAGAGAAGTCTCAAGAAGGAGTCAACTATCCAGAGGGAGGTACTGATGTCTCATCCATGCAAAAAAATAAATAAACCCTGAGCTGACCACTCTGGTGTTGAACTGATATTTTTAATGGTTTTTGTAATGTGGTTGCCAGGAAACCATTCTCATGGCGTTCAGCCAGGTGAGACACACACCTATGTGTGGAAAGTGCTGGAAGAGGATGAGCCTTTGGAGGGAGATTCTCGATGCCTGACACGACTGTACCACAGTGCAGTGGACACACCCCGTGACATCGCCTCTGGGCTGATCGGACCCATGCTCATCTGCAAGAGTCAGTCCCTCAATGTCAGGAATGTGCAGGTAATAACAAAAAACAGCTGCTAGGCATTTTGGCAGCGGAAACAAAAATGCAGCTGATATACACTGCTCAAAAAAATAAAGGTAACACTCAAATAACACACCCTAGATCTGAATGAATGAAGTATTCGCATTGAATACTTTGTTCTCTACAAAGCTGAATGTGCTGACAACAAAATCACAGAAATCATTAACGGAAATCAAATTTATTAACCCATGGAGGCCTGGATTTGGAGTCGCACACCAAATTAAAGTGGAAAAACACACTCCTGTAATCAATATAGAAACTGTAAAAAGGAGTACAGGTCTTTCTTTCCGTCTGCAGCTGAAAGCAGACAAAGAGCAGCATGCCGTTTTTGCTGTCTTCAATGAGAACAAGAGCTGGTATCTGGAGGATAACATTCGCCAATATTGTGATCGATCTAAAGTCAACAGAGAAGACCCAGAATTTTATAAATCCAATATCAAGCACAGTAAGTTTTTGTTTGAGCTTAATATGATGTAGTGACCTCATATGTACCTGGCTGCAGTGAACTAATCTTCATGAATTGCCTTGCAGCCATTAACGGCTATGTCTTTAAGAATGACCCAGCCTTGGGCTTCTGCAATGGTGAGGTTGCAACATGGCACGTATCCAGCATTGGTGCACAGGACTACATCCAGACAGCTACCTTCTACGGCCACACATTTGAGCTGAATGAGAGAACAGAGGACTTCCTGAGTCTCTACCCCATGACTGGAGAGACCATCACTATGAACATGTTCAACATTGGTCAGTAAGGACTGACGATGCTCATCCAGCGCTGTCAGATTCTCACATCCACACATTGAATTTGTCAGGATTAGCATTAGCTTCCGGTCAGGAATACACTGAAAGCAACAATTTTTGTGTGAAACTTCATGATGTTAAGTGTAGATTAATAGATAACAAAGATTTAGCCTTAGACCCTACATGAAATACTGACAATTAGACAATTAGGTCTGAAAATTAGAGCCAATATAGTAGCCTATGGAAACACTGCTCCCTTGTTATGTGACCTTAATAAACAATTTTCTAATGAGTTTATGGGCCTAAGTGTTAGACTACAGTTGATAGTTAATAATAAGTAGAAGTTCATTTTGTGTTAATTGGTAAAAACCAGGATGTGTGTGTTCAGAGCAGCCACAGGCTCCTGATGTCACCTTTCAAAAAGCTAAAATGGTGACAGCAAAAATGCTCAATTTCAGGCTTCAGAATAGAGATCCCAGTCCCTATAAGTTTCATCACTGAGGGTTTTTTTTCCTCTCACTTAAAACAGGTGTCTGGCTTCTCGCTTCCCTGAGTTCCCATGAGACAACTAAAGGAATGCGTATTAAGTTTCAGGATGTTGAGTGCTTTCGTGACTACCAGTATGACTACGAAGATGGAGGTTCACCAAACAAGGAGTTTATTGTGTGGACACCCCCAGACTTGAACGAGATCGAAATGAAAAAGAAAAAGCCAGAACCTGTTAAAGTAACAGCAGTGGTGTCAGATGACTACACAGATATGTTTGCAGACGAACTGGGTCTCAGGTCTCTGAGGAACCAGTCTGTTGACCCGGATGTGGAGGAATTGGACCTCTCTCGTCTCGATGACGATGTCGTGGATGTGCTTAATGGAGATATGAACAGCAGCCTTAATTTCAAGGAGACAAAGAGTGAACCGCCAACCGCTACCACAAAGCCAGATGCACTAAATCAGATGTGGTTTCTCATGTGGAAAGTCTTGAACCTTACAGTCGTTTATTTGCAGGACCAAAGCACTGCAGAGAATACAGCACACATACAGAACAGCAGCGCACCATCAGTTTTGGACAATTCCACTCTGTATCAAACGGAGAACCCAACTGTTTTGAATAGCTACAATGTGTCAATAAGGAATTACAGTACAGTTGGAACCAGCAGTGCTTCTGATAATGTCAGTGTTTCTGGTTCAGAGAATGCAACCCTTCACAGTACTACAGCATCAGCTACGGCTGGAAATACATCTGCAGAGACTGCCGATTTTACCACAGCATTGCATGAGCCAACCAATCTCACTGCAGCATTGGCAGGAAATTTAAGTGACATTTTCGAAAGGGAAAGAGTAAATGTAACACTGGCTGTTGATATCGAAGAGATGGTACAGGACTCCAAGGAGAAACACACTAGAGGGGATGTGTTCTCTTACTCTGTGCCTCTGTCAAAGGCCAGCACTAACAATCTCAACAATAGCCTAAGCAGCAATTTATCAGCTGACACTCTGTTAGAAAGTACAAAAGTGGGAGACGAGAATAGCACAGCAATAAAATATGTCAACATCTCAGCAGAGGGAACAAACCACTTGTTGTCAGTTCCAGAGGCAGATGCAGGAGAAGTCAGCAGCGGCAGCACTGAAAGAAACAACTTAATCGACTTGCAGTTTGCTGACAGCACAGATAATAAAACCAGTGACAATAACTCTTTTGTTAGTGCAGAAGAGCTGGAGAATGGACTTCAAATGAATTTCGAAGCTGTTCCAACCAATTCCACCTTTGAAAATGTAACCTATATTTTCCTTGAGAATGAGCAAAATGTCTCGGTGGATGCATCCGGATCAGACCTGTCAGGGATGAGCAGTATGGAGCGTGAGGAGAATGTCTCAGCTCTTCTTGAGAAGTTTACCAGCACATCACTGGAAAGCCTTTCCAGTGAGACTGTAGTTTCAGCTAACCCGTCTCTCTCTGGTGTTACAGTAAAAAGCAACAGTTCTGAAGAGCTAAGCCCCTCTGAGGACAGTGAGGTGCTCATCTATCTTAAGGAAAACCATACAGAGGCTATTAAAACAACCTTGGTCAAATCACAAGGTCACAACTGGACTTATGATGGAATTTATCAAACGGTTCCCATGGAAATTCCTGACCACATGAAGAAATTCTTTGAGAAAGGGACTGCCCCTCAAACAACAGCACCTCCAAAGAAGAAATTCAAGACTGTGCTACATCGGCAGAAACCTGAGAAGGGCCTTGGTATGAAAACAAGAAGAAGGAAGGAATATAAGCCTCAGTCCCGGAGTTTAGCATTCTCTCCTCGTGGATTCAATCCAGGAATGACCCCTCGTGGGTCACGGCCCCACACACCACAATCAGAACTGGATGAGGACCATCTCATTAACATGCCCGTTGTTATTGGTGTACCTAGGCCTGATTTCAGTGACTATGAGCTATATATTCCTGGGGAAGAGCCAGATCACCTAGCGCCAGAAGAACAAGATATCAAAGCTAATGAATACGAGTATGTGATGTACAAAGACCCCTACAGCGATCGTGAAGATATCAAGAAACTGAACTTAGACGAGACCACCAGATATTACTTAAAAATGTTTGGTTCCAACATCAAGGCTTATTTTATTGCTGCAGAGGAGGTTGAATGGGACTATGCAGGCTATGGGCAAAGGTGAGCTTAGAGACATAAATATTTGAAAAACTAATATAAAACATGAATACTCTGATTTATTAAAAGATTTTTAAAGCAAGAACATATTAGCTAAAGCACGGTACTCCTATTGAAACAGGAGGCAGGAAAAGTCTGGGCAAATCAACCGAGAAACTAAGTTCACCAAGGTGGTTTTCCGAGGTTACATGGATAGTAGCTTCCGAACGCCTGACATCCGTGGGGAGATAGAAGAGCATCTCGGCATCCTGGGGCCTGTCATCAAAGCAGAGGTCGGACAAAGCATCATGGTAAGACTAAGCCAGCATTAACCAAGTGCCTTTACTTTCTTTATATTTCTAGATTTTAGATATTGTATAAAATTCTGACTGTTATGTGCAGTGCTCTGTCCAAAGCTAACAAGAGCCATCTAACCAATGCTGCAATTAGCTAAACTAAGCTACCCGCCTGACCCCGCAAACAGAGATCTCCTAATCTAACGCTCAGCAAGATAACCAATAAAAGCATTTTCCAAAAATGTAAATATTTTGAAACTGGGTCTTCTCAAAATACCGACTGTGTCTTTTTATCTCACAGGTGGTGTTCAGGAACAATGCCAACCGTCCCTATTCTATACACCCTAATGGGGTGTCCTATACCAAACGCACAGAGGGTCTGTCCTATGACGATGGGTCCACACACTGGTTCAAATATGACAATGAGGTTCAACCCAATAGCACCTTTACTTATTTATGGAAAGTTGAGCACTCAGTTGGACCAAAAGCAGAAGAGTCTGACTGCCGAACCTGGGCCTACTATTCAGGCGTTAATCCCGTGAGTGCTTATGGGTACTTGTTATAAAAGGAGAGATGCAGAGACTTTTCAACTAAATATACATGTATGCCAGTGTTTTCATTTTTAATATTTATTTAAAATATGGACCCTTGTGTGTCTCTTAGGAAAGGGACATCCACTCAGGCTTGATCGGGCCTTTGCTGGTGTGTCGAAACGGAACCTCGGACAAGGCGTTAATAGATACAAGAGAATTCACGCTGCTTTTCATGACTTTTGATGAGTCGCAGAGCTGGTACTATGAGAGGAACCGTGAGGCAATGCAAAGGAAAAGGCGACGGAAAATCATGGATCCCAACCTGAAGGAGAACTTAAAGTTCCACTGTAATGCACTGTAATCCAGCCCAAAATGTGTTTAAATATGATAGCTTCTATACCATGCACTATTAGAGACAAAAGCAAAATTAAATAAGCAAGTCTTGTTTGGTGTTTCTCTAGCCATCAATGGAATTGTACACAGCCTAAAGGGCCTGAGGATGTACACCAACCAGCTTGTGACCTGGCACCTCATCAACATGGGTTCGCCCAATGACTTTCACAGTGTCCACTTTCATGGGCAGACATTCATCCACAAGAAGACCACCAGCTACAGACAGGCTGTCTACCCACTGCTGCCGGGTGAGTAAGATGTGTAAATTCAAAAGTTCAAAGAAGCTTCAGATAAATGAGAGTGCTGAACTGTCTCTGCAGGGGGTTTTGCTACTCTGGAGATGTATCCATCCAAACCTGGCCTCTGGCAGCTGGAGACAGAAGTTGGCTTTAACCAACAGAAGGGCATGCAGACACTCTTCCTGGTTCTAGATAAAGGTGCAGACAAAAACAATATCACTCTGCTGCATTTACAACATGATGTTCTGCCTACTTTTGACATATTGCATTTTTATTCTGAAATTTTTCTTGTGTCTCCAAGAGTGCTATCGTCCACTGGGTCTAGAATCAGGCAGTGTGAAGGACAACCAGATAACAGCAGTCAACACTAGAGGTAGCTGTTCCACCTCCTGTCTGCAGCTATCTGTTTTAGCAGCGTCCATACAACACACTACACACCAGTGATCTGCTAATGTTGTTGCCTGGGCTAAAACTAGAGGGATCATCAAGCTTAGTACCTTTATTTAGCTCAGAGGACCTTTCAACATGTGGACTGGAGGAGCTGGGGACCAAACTAACAACCTTCTGATTAGTAGACAGCTCGCCCTACCTCCTGAGTTACAGCTGCAGCTTTTTAGGCTGTTAAAATAGCTTCTAGAAAAAGGCTAATTCAGGTTGAAAATTTCTATCACTATTGCCTTTCTGAGTTCTTTTAAGTGATTCTGTGTCCCTGGCTGTATGTGATTTTTGTGATTTATTTATTCTGCTGTTGGTTACGAAACAAATTGCACCTTGGGGATAAAGTAAATTGATTGAAAATGCAGAAAATCAAAATTTGAAGTGTGTTCATTGACCCAGGAAGCTGGCTTTTCACCTTTTAAAGTTATTTCAGTGTCCATTCAGTGACCTTTTACAGGGTAGGGGTCACTTATGAAATTGTTCCATGGTGAAGGTCTGTAGGCAAAAAACGTCACTCAAGTGATGACGTTTTTCCATCTTTTAAGGATACTGGGAGCCCCATCTTGCCAGATTGAACAATCAGGGTAAATACAATGCGTGGAGCACAGACAGGAACAACAGCTTTATTCAGGTATGTGGTGTAGGTGTGAAAACATGCACGTTCGACTCCCTTGCTTTCTTTGTAAGCACTGTCTAATACCTGTGGATCCCCCCCCCCCACCCCCCCCATACAGGTAGACTTTCAGCGGCCAGTTGTGATCAGCCAGGTGGCCACACAGGGAGCCAAGCAGATGTTCTACTCGCAGTATGTGGTCAAATACTTAATCTCCTACAGCAACGACCGCCGGAACTGGATCTTCTATAAAGGCGACAGCAAGGGCTACAGAAAGGTGGGAGGAGTTTGAGCACTTCCTGTGTGTTTAATGCAAACATCTACAAACTGGAAAACCAGCAAGGGACCAGCTATTTAATTCTCTCGTGTTCTTACCTCTAACCAGGTTTTCACCGGTAACCAGGACGCCTATGAGAAGCAAACAAACACCTTCTTTCCCCCCATGGTTGGACGGTTCATTAGACTTCACCCCATAGAGTGGTACAACATGGCCACTGTCCGCATGGAGTTTAATGGCTGCGAGCTTGATGGTAAGATGATGCAGTAACAGACACTGTGCATTGTGAGCCCAAGACTAAACTTAATGAACTTAAAGCTGACTGTGAAAAATTGATTTATGTTATGACTGCATCAAAGCTCCTGATATGATTTCTGGTCTCTTGCCTCAGGCTGCTCAGTGCCTCTCGGGATGGAAAGTGAAGCCATACCGGACCAAAGCATCACAGCCAGTTCTACAGCAACTAGCTGGTACGCTGGACCCTGGAAACCGTCACTCGCACGCCTCAACAGACAGGGTGCCATCAACGCATGGCGAGCTAAGGTAGTGATCCTAATACTGGCATGACAGATCAAAAACAACAGCATTCAGATTTATTGTGAGCATCAGGTAAAAACTTGGACACTTGTGTGACAGGCCCAGTTACAGAGGGTTCCTATGAAACAGGAGAAATAATGAGCAGAGGAAACGTGCCATTAGCCTGCTCTTACCAGAATGTATTCACATAAACCAAGCGTCTCTGCTTCCTTTGTCACTTAATTCACCCATAATTCTCCATTCACAATGCATCAATAATATTAGATAAGCCTTTATTAGTGCTAGTTGTAGTCTGACAGCAGCAGCAAGGAAGGATCTACGATAGTGCTCTTGAAGCAGTGGCTCCAGTTTGATAAGTGACAACCAACTGCACCATATTCCAGCTTGTCCCTGAGAAGGCTCGGCCGAATGGTATTGAAAGCACTGGAGAAATCATAAAAGAGCTCCCCGGCTTCTCCAGGTGATATACAGTTCTTCCCAGCAGATGAGTAACAGCATCATCCACCCCGACTCCAGGCTGATGTGGACATATAAGGGCAAACACAAATAAGGTTAAAATGAAGAAAGAAAATGAAAAATACACACTTTTGCACATTAACAAAAATAAAAAAGAATGCATATTACCATGTTAAATGGCTTATTATGAAGGAAGTATCTTACATCCTTATAAAGATATTGTACTTCTAACAGTTGCTGACTGTACCCACATTAGCTTTCTAGTTTTGTATGTTCTCAGGTAAGCTAGCTCCTGGCAGCAGTAAAATCAGCAGCTGTGGCAACTCATTCCCGCGGCAGGCACTCTGCTGCCCCCTGCTGTCTATAGTGACACAGTCATATTACCTGTATGCAAACAGTGTGAAACATACAAGATTATATACATATAATCAGACTTAATTCACAAATGTGATTACATATTTATGTGGGTCACGTGTTTATTAGCTTATAGAGTTTTTCTGACCCCCTCTCACTCTGTGCTTTCTCCTTCTCAGTATAGTGACATGAACCAGTGGCTTCAGGTAGAGCTGCCCCACATTAAGAAGATCACAGGTATCATAACCCAGGGAGCCAAGTCTCTGGGGACAGAGATGTACATCATCTCTTACACTCTGCAGTACAGTGACAATGGGATAGAGTGGAAAGACTACTCGGATAATGAAGATGAGCCTGCCAGGGTGAGCCGTCCAGCCTGTTGCAGACTTTAAATTCTTGAGCAAGTTCACTGCTGTTTTGATTCTAAATAATGTATTTCTCTCTACTCTCATTAAATCCAGGTTTTTATGGGAAATACAAATAACAGCGACCACATAAAGAACTACATCTACCCTCCCATTTTCTCTCGTTTCATCCGAATCATCCCCAAAAGTTGGATGAACTCCATCACCATGAGAATGGAGCTACTGGGATGTGACTTTGAGTGATGATAGATGATACAGGTCAGGTCAAGCAGGCACATAAACAGAAATAAATACACAGAAAGCCAATTAAACACTTACAGTGTATGTCCACACATAAGCACAACCATCCTGACATATATAGCCACTAATAAAGTAGGGTACATAACATACATTTACCAGATCACAGCTAACATGGGAAAACACACACACACACACACACTTGTTGCTTAAAGTATTTGGTAAAGTTGTCATCTAGCTTGAGTAACTCAATGAATTAAGACTTTTTTTGCTTAACTTAGAAGTTGAGGTCAAGTAGAAAACAAATAATATATTTACAAATAATATCATAAAAATGAGTATATAAACATAATGTTTTTATGTTTTCGAAATACTATTTGTAGTTTAAACTGTTTCTGTTTTTTTTTTATCTATCAGAAATAAATCCTGGTTAATGTAAATATGTAATCAAAGATCATGTAATTAATTTCTAATAAATACAATATGCATTCTTTTTATCCAGTGTCACATGTTCGGTGATGGATGAAGGCTTGAATGACTGTATTCTCTTTGCAAATGGAGAGCCTCGGTATCCCAAGCATGAGTCTGGGAGCACTGATATGTCTCACGGTGCCTTGGAAGGCGTCGCTTTTAGCAGCTCTGCTGGCCGTCATTTAGCAGCACCTCAGAGCCTCCAGAGTCAACAGACACGTGCAGTTGCACACACATGTTATGTTTATCCATTTGCTGATCATGTTAAACTGGGCACCGGAGGTGTGAAAGTGTCGGGATTACTTTGCTACTGATCTATGGAGGCAAATGAACTCACAGAAAGCTTTATGGGACACCCGCAGACTGGCTGGAGCTTTGCGAATACTGATGAGAAGCAGCTGTTCAGCTGTGTGATTTGGAAATGCTGCCGATAATAATAATAAGAATGTGCCGCTGGTTTTATAAATATAAGGTTGTCCAGTTGCTCATTCAAAAAAAAATTATTTTTTCTTTATATTTGATAAACATGTTGTTCAGAACCCACATACCAGTATTTAGTGTGTTTGGGATCTTAGCATTGTAATAAAAATGTAATAAAATGGCCAGAAATGCTAATATAGAGCACCAGATTTACAGAGGCTTTGCTGCGACACCTCCCAGTAGATTTGCTGTTTTAATGGAAATAAAAGCAAAGGATATTAATTGAGTTCTCCTTTAAATTAAAGTTGCCTGCTGATGAAGACTGCAGTTCAGCTGAAAACTCAAACACAAGCAGCGAAGGTGACATTGTTTTTCAGACTGTTGTATTGCTGATAAACGACTTACTGTAACAGATCAGATGAGCAAAGGTCACCTGCAACTGCGAGGTTGCACCACCAGATGTCGCTACAAGGTCACGTTCTTTGAAAATCAGACGTAGACAAAACATTTTCCAGGCACTGGAGAAAAGTTTTTCCGTATGGAGATAAGCGCCCTGCAGATATGATACAAAACAGGCTAATTTGTGTGATTTTAGAAGGAATACGATGGAGCATTATGTAACCTGCATTATGTGTAATTTATAAAACCACAGGAAATTAACATTCTTTAGGGAAGTTATTCAATAACTTGATTTTTTTTCCTGGCACCTATAAGGTTCTCAGGCGTCTTTGTAAATTATTGTAGCAGCAAACATGTAGTGAATGAAAATCAATCTCCTAACTAGGCTGAGATATCCATATTAATCACTGATGAAAGAAGTTATGCCAAGCCTTTACAAATGCTCCATAATGTCTATAAACTCCAAAATGCTGCTTTATTACAGAAACGTGGATAATGATATTCGCTGTACTGCGATGATCTGCCTGGTGATAAAATATGAAAAGCATTGGCTCACGATTATAAATATCCCCGCATAACTCTCCTGCCTGGTGAATGACCTAGAACTTGTTTACAAACATACTTTTATGAAGGAGACGTCAGGGGACCGTAACTTTAACCGGGAGAAGCTTTATTGGTCACGGTGCAAGAACGCGCGCACGCAAACACTTACCCTCCCTTCCCATCGTCACCGCCCCCACTCTTCTGGCTCGTTAAAAAGCGCCGGTCCCGGACCTGGAGACTTAGATAAAGACCTGAAGCAGTGCTGCACCCTGGGACGCAGCGGGACTTTACCCACAGGGACACTTTATTCATAAACCTTTGAGGACATATTTTAACCGGATTACTGGAACCATGAAGTCCCCAAAACTGAAATCTCAAGGTATTCCCAAGTCGTCTGTGTATATATATATTTATATATATATATATATTTTTTTCTATGTGCTTTTGTTTTGACTACAACCCTGACTCATAACATTAAATCTTTTTCCTTGCAGCCACGTTCATCAACGAGGAGGATCTGAACGACGTGCTCTGCGAGTTCGACGCGGTGATCGAAGACTTCACGTCGCCGGTGGAAAAGCGACACTTCAGGTACGACGAACACCTGAAGACCATGAAGAGGAGAAGCAGCGCCAGCGTCAGCGACAGCGGCATCAGCGACACAGAGAGTAAGTAGGGGAGGATGATTATTTACTCTGGCGTCACCTTGGAGTATGATCCTTTATAGTTGTTATCATGTTTTTCCAATAAATGTGATCTGAAAGACACCGGAATAGTTTATGTACTGTATGTCGCTTTGTTGCGATCCTTAATTAAACTGAACCTGACTCACAAATACTGGCACCCCATACACTAAAGTGATAGGGGTTGTACAGTACCACTCCTCCTCCACTGCACTGAATACCTTGGGTGTAAAGTATCTTATTATGCACACTGTAAAACTAGCTTTACATTTAAAAAAGACAAACGTGTCTCTACAATTAGACAAGAATTCTTTTAGACAGTTAATGTTTTCACCTGAACATCAACTCCAACAAGAAAACTGAGCAGGAGGCATTCATCTCAACAGGAGACCACATTCCACACCCACAAGAAGTGGAAACACAACATAAGTGGAAGCACAAATGATCCCAACACTGTAACACTGACTCAAAGTTAAACATTAACATTCTCACAGGTGTGTGAGGTACAGATAATGCTCTCACTCCTTTCAGATTAAGTTACGACATTATTTGCATTTACAGTGCAGCATCTGGAGGGCATCTGAGAGAAGTGGCAAACTGCTGCATATGCCTCCTCACACACTCACACACACACACACACACACACACACACACACACACACACACACACAGAATCTGAGAGACAGCTGACAGTCTGGTTGCACGAGTGGCCACGTTGGCGCTTCCTGACAATCAAAA
>VOQJ01017882.1:15925-30595 GCA_015052665.1 Apistogramma diplotaenia | reverse complement strand
AAGGCCCGGGCCCGGACCCCCTGGGAAAGGTGTTTTTCAGAAGGGGGGGAGGGGAGGGGGGGGGGGGTTACGAGGTGGGACGGCACACCTCTTCTACACGTACACATATGCAGAGCCTCACCAGCTCCCCACCCATCGCAGAAACCCCCCGCAGAGTCTAATCCCACACAGAGCCCTCCTCGGCTTCACCCGCCTTCGATTGCTGCAGGAAAAAAAAAAAAAAATCAATGAAATATTTTCCCACCAAAATGAGGAGGAACAATGGATGAGATCCGCACGTCAAGGTCTTCCTAATTAGAGAGTTCACACAAAAGGGCTCCTTTTGCTTCATGGCTTGCAGAAGAGAGGCAGAGACGTTGGGAGACACGAGTGAATTGATGGTGAGTGATGAAGGTCATACTCTTCCCACTCATTGCTCCCATCGCTCTAATATCAACTTCATAACTCATAACCTTGGCTGCACATCTGATCCTCTGACATCCCTCCATGTTCCTAGCGATAGCTGTGCACACAGCATGCCATGCAGGAAGCTACAAGCTTTTCCTCTCTTTGTCTCGTTGATGTGTAAAGAGACATGTCACTGTGATTTTATCACATCGAACCCACAAAATGGAAGTGGAAACCCTGCTATATTGTTTCATTATTAAAAGACCTTCGGATGCCATTTCTCTGGGTAAGTGCAGAAGGGTAAAAGTAGAAATTCATGGCCTTAGCGAGACTGATGCAAGACAATGCTTACGTCTTTCTAACAAGCATGAAACATTGGGAAAGCTTACCTTCATGTCATTTAATGGCAGCACATGCTTATCTTCTTATTTTCTATACAAAATATGGTTGTAATTCACTGCATTGGTTTGTGGTGAGAAAAAAAATACGGTTTGTCACATTTGCTCAACAGGTAGCGCAACTGCTCAGCACAGCAGTAATGCATGTGCAGCAGAAGTATGTAGATCAGCGAGACATTGGATAATACCTGTCATTACTGCTCTTAACCAGCACCTGCCATCTTAACAGATGCTCATAGCGCTGAGAGCTACGTTCTATAGACCCACTTCATCTGTTATAATGGTATTCATGTTTAGTGAAGAGGGCTACATTGCAAAGCTACTGTCATACTTTGAGACAGTATTAATTGGCTGTTGCTGAGCTCCATATTCCATATGCAACACATTCAACTTTGCGACTTGCATGGGAACTATGTGAAATGTATTTTGGTCTGATTTAAAGATATCCAGTTCTAAAAAAAATATGTCAGTTCAGAAAACAAATGTCCTTCAATCGTGTAGTGCGTGTGGCCACCTACAGTAGGGCTCTCGGGCTGCAATGTCATGAAACAAAAACTGTTTGAATTTAATAACTGCAGTGTGTACAGCAAGCGAGTCTGCTTGGCTTTGGTTAAGGTGCCATCAACTGCCATTTAGGGGTGTCGTTGGAACAGATAGTCACAATGACAAAATTCTGAAAATGCAATGGGGCTGTCATAAATTGCCTTTATTTTGGCTGATTCAAAAGACAATCAAAAGCACAGCGGCAAACAGAGTTCCAGACAGTCAGGCAAAACACTGGGGAGGCAAACAAACACTGACACAATGACCGAAAGCATAAACAGCACCGTATGTACACACGAGGGTAATAAGGGGAATTGGACACAGGACAGGAAACGACACGCAGGTGAAACCAATAAGGATAATGACACAAGGGAAGTAAAATGAAATGCAAGACCAAGGACACAAATGACTACCAAAATAAAACACATACACACAGCAACTTTACACCAGGGAAATCTCGGAAACTCGTAAAGAAACAGAGTGCATGAAAATAACTAAGAGACAAGTTTTAAGTAAAAAACAAAGTAAAAAACAAAGGCAACTATAACAAGAAGCAAAAGCAGAAAAAATGCACGGACTGTGACCAGCAGCACTGTAAGTACAGTAGGTAGTGGCTGTAACAACGATGCAGTTCTTCAGGAGCTTATGGGGGCAGCATAAGCTTAAACGTGTACAAGGCCACCACATTGCAATAGCTGTGGTTCCAAAGAGACCTGTGGTCCTATATAAGTCTACAACTTCCTGTCTTGACCACTATAAATATTTTCCTGATGAATTTATGAGTTTAGTCATTTGTTTTGGGTCAACGAAGCCTGCTTTGTAAACCTTGGTCATTCTATTTCTTGCTAATGACTTGTCAATCAGACGTTCCGAGCCAATAAACATTCATTCATTCAATGTTATTTATACAGCGCCAAATCACAACAAACAGTTGCCTCAATCGTCTTTATATTGTAAAAGTCAAAACGACCCCCTATGAGCAAGCACTTGGCGACAGTGGGAAGGAAAAACTTCCTTTTAACAGGAAGAAACCTCCAGCAGAACTCAGGCTCAGGGAGGGGCAGTCATCTGCCCCCGGTTGGGGCTGAGGAGAGAGAGGCAGGACAAAAGATGTCACACCTTCCCGTCAGAGTCGCACCAGCCTGGCCCCTCCCCAATGGGAAAGGCTCATCTCAAGGTTTCGAAGTCAGACTTCAGGAATCAGTGGGTGTCAACATTGTAGCTACGGCCATCTTTACATCTACTGTATACTGTCTATGACAGTGATTAGTTATATAAATGCTTAAGCCAATATAAACTTATAAATATTATACCTCATAGAAAAGTGAGTTCAATAAGAAGAGCTCATTAGGAGGAATTGAACATGATTTATTGATAAAAAATTAAATTTGCTATTTGGCAATTAAAGTCTGATGCTCCACGGCAACCATCCTAACATTTCAATCTGTGTCCTGTCAAAAGAATGGATTGATAAAACTTTTTAAATAAACAGTCTGACAGCACCATATATGATTTAAAGTGACTGCGGTGTCGAATTGGATGAATTGTGGATTTTACTGGTTTTGGTACCAACAACTGGTATGAGGATATCCCTATTACCATTTATCACCAGGTCTTAGAATATGGAAAGTCTGTTAATACTATAGCAACACCTGAAAATGACAAAAGCACTGATCATTGTTATCAGAGAAAAATCACTAAAGGTCTGAAGCACCCCAATCACTTTGCATTTAACAAAAGGTACTTGACTCTGCTATATTCTGTAATTATTACATAGAGTTGGCATGGGGAAATGTCAGTGCTATAAAGAATGTTATGTTGATGGATGTACATATAAAAGTGTCCGTTTTTTAGTGTTTGCTTGTGTCTCTGTTAGTGCTCATGTTTGTGTATGCGTGCCCAGATGGCAGCTCCTCTGATGGGAGCATGTGTGTGGGTGAGCTGTAACTCAAGAGGCTGGATGGAGGACAGACTAAGTGGCTCTCAGGGGAGAGTCGATCGATTATTAAAGACAGTGGAGAGGGACAAAACAGCCTAAGCTTACGGTAACAGCCAAAACAGACACACAGTCTTGGTTAGCGTAATTGCTATGGACAGGCATCGGTCTGAATGTCCTCGTCTCAGTTCGCCTCTCTGTGACATTTCTCAGAGGAGTTTCATCTTCCTCTAGTCACGTATGCAAAAAAAAAAAGTGGATAGATTCTCATGATAGAAAAGTATGAATTAAATCTAAAATCTGCGTAAGTCTGTGGTCTCATGTTGCTCCATCATCTTCCATTCATGGCTGTTTTAACATGATGGGATAAAATAAATGTGCATTCACAATTAACCAGATGCAACAAAACACCAAGTCTCAGCTGTGGTTTGTGATATAGCACAAAAATCCTGATCCTGGTACAGAGTTAGCAGGAGAAGTGGTGCCCTCAAAATTTCAATACAATTCAGAAAGGGCGCCTACCAAGTGCAACTTCCATGACAACCACCCCCTCCCCCTGAAACACCAGTATCCCCACTTCCCCTCGCATGTGAGGCTTTTTAGAAAGTGATGAAAGCAGAAGAGGAATTCCAAATGATAACAAAGTCCCTCTGGACGTCTTCATCCCATTCCCAATCCTGACTGCCTTTCTACTGTCCTCTCCGTTTACCGTCTGCGCTACCACCACCGCCGTTCTCACAGGTCTGGGAAATGCAGCTGCTGTCAGCTGCTGAGGGCCTCCAGGCTGATCTCTCACTTTCTGGAATGCACAGTGTCATAATGAGCTCTGGCCCTTCCTCCACCTTCTATGCTCTTGTTTCCAAGAGTTCTGCACTCTTACTTTAGTGAAGCGTTGGGTCTGAGAAAATGTAATAAATAGCTCTTTTTTTTTTTCAAATCAGTGAAGTACACCAAAGTGGTTATATTTGTTAAATTATTTTGATATTGAAATTACAGGAGTCCACATCATTTTGCACTCATCAAATAAAAAATCTGCTACTTTTAATGAAAACAAATTTGCTCACAGGCACTACATCTGCGGTTTCTCCAAATGATGGTAACTCTCACTAAATGTTGGAATCCTCGGGGAGATCTGCGTATCAAAGGCTGAATGCAGCTGTGCTTGGCCTCTGTGCTTATGTTGACTCATGACCTCTGAACCTGAATCATTACTTACACCTGTCAGTCAGTGGAGGGCTTGGCCTCTGGTGACAGCTGAAGGGTGAATGAGACATGCCTGGCACCTTAAATCTAACACACTATACTCCCCTGTGGTTGCAGTAATCATAACTCAAGAGCTGACCTCTGACATGTTACTTATTACACCGGGGACATGTATGCCTATAAAAAAAAAAACCCAAACATACAATGCAGGGTATCATATCCAGTGAGAACATTGTTGACATATTTTAATAAGATCTATTGCAATATACTCTCTGGTGTGAGCACAGACAGGGCAGAGCACAGTACATTCATTATCAAAGTGAAGGTTTCTTAGTTCACATTAGGTTAGATCAGTGTAACCTACAAGTGAGGACCATAACAGATCTACTATCATAATGAAACGGAAAGCCATGCAGCCCGAGTGTGGTCACAGACTCATAAATTATGAGACTCTCCATATAGTAGAGCTGTCCTAATATACTGTCAAAACGAGAATTTTTAATCTCAGTCATTTGTAAAGCTCCATTGATAATTTGCCAGATATGACGCAATGGGTCACTGGCAGCCACTAGCAATGTTTATTTATTTTTTTCTTTGTTTATCTGTGTATGCAACTGTATGCATTTTCCCGTGAATTACATTCTGTCATCCTATTAGCATATTTGTTCATTCCACTCGCAACCCATCACTTGGCCCAATCTGTTGTCTACGGAAAATGATATTTGCTAAAATGAGCCCCTGAAGCGGCCACATAATGTTGATAGTAATGATAGAAATCTAGTTTTCCTCTTGATGCATGAATGCCTTTTAGATTTAATAGCCATATGCTGGCGCTGTAGTTGTGGCTGCTGTTATTGTTGTTGATTGTTTCTAATCTTCCCGAACACTGGACATCATATGGACTGCCCAAGACTTCCCCAACTGGGTTATGGAGAGGGTAAGAGGACAATAGGGTAAGAAGCAATGCATGTGTGTGTGCATGTCAGAGAGTACGCCCAAATATAATTATGTTACAAAGTTCGGGTTTTGCTTGTGACTTTTTTTTAAATTTAAGTGTATGCCAATCATGTGGCTAAAGCCTATGCTAACTGTGTTTGTATGCTGTAGAATCTTCTATCATGCAATACATAAACTGTAGCCTTGCTGGGTCAACTCCTCTGAGAAATCTACCTACCTATGGCAATTTGCAACCCGAGACCACTGCTCAGAGACGAGATTTCCAGTTACCTTACCTGGCAGCCACGAGGCTGGATTGGAAAAATGTGTGTGTGCCTGCATGCCGACGCGTATTTACAGGTGTATGTATGTGACTCGTATTAGAAGTAGAAAAATCACCATTTGTCCATCCTTCAATGACCCTGGAGGTAGCAGCAAGTGTGGACACATTGCAAAATTGTCTGATGTTGTTCAGTATGCTTGTAAGCTGAGCAGCCTGGTTTTGCCTTAGGCATTCTCAAAATTGTGTTGTTATAGGCTTCCAAAAAAAAAGAAAAAGAAAAAGATTGGTCTTCCTGTTCCTGGATGCTTTGTCTTCTGAAAGTCAGTACCTTGGAGCAGTACACTGTGGTGTTGAATCTTAGCACTTGATCAGTTTTCACTTGTGATAACAGACCTGATAAAGCAGCAGATAGCCAGAGCTGCTGTTTTATCCCGTCTTTGATGATCTTTGCCAGGTTTGTTTGTTGTTAGGAGGAACTCACGTCCCCTTGCTTTTCTGCACAGGTTCTACTTAGTTAATTCATCAGATTTTTTTCTTTTTCTTTCTTTTTTTTGCCTTAAGAATGCTTATAAGTGGTTTTTAAGGGGTTGTTTTGCTCGGCTTTTTCCATATATGCAAGCTATCAGTATTGCATCGGAACATTTAATAATTCAGGAGTGTTCTGCTTCTAATGCACTTTTGAGCTGCTAAAACAAGATGAAGAGAAGACAGGGGGATGGCTATCAAACTAAGTCAACACCCCCACACACACACACACACACACACATTCACACTAACTGAAGTAACAGATGTTGTAGTGTGTATGGTTTACTGTCCTTTAATATATCTGACCAAATTGTGTCACTTACTGCCTTTGCCAGGGTGTAACACATGTGAGTGAAAGAAACAGTACAATACATGACAGGATGGTGATAAATAAAGAAATACTTTGAATTAAATCACATTTGATTAAATTAAAAAGTCATTACAAGTGACAGCAATTGTTCATTCAGCTTTAGGAAGCTGTGTTAATGGGTTCTGTGCCAGAGTATATTTAAAAAAAAAGTGTCAGAGAAAAAGAAACTAGTTAATGAAACTGTCAGATGCAGATGCATCAAATTACCTGAGACTCATTTTAATTTAATGAGGAATTTGATCCATGTAGCAATGGGCCTTAAAATAAAAGGATAGCGTTGTCAATTACTGTAATCTGTTATGTGGGAAAAATATTAATCTAATCACTTGAGTATATGATCAAACTTGAAATGAGTGCTTATAAAGTATAAAAGTGACTTTGAATTTGGACGGGAAGAATGAGCTATTTTGTTACTCTGAGCTATTTCAATCCAGGACATCATGTTCCACTGGAAAGATTTCCCTGGAACCAATCAGCAGGGCTGTGCATAATCATGCAGATGGTCCTGGTTGACTAGATTTTCTAGAACAAAATAAGACTCGATAGAAAAGGAGAATAGGTCAGTGGACTAGAGAGGAGAGGAGAGTACGGAGTAAGAAAAGAAGTAAAGACGGAACTAAATGGAATGGAGATAAACAAAGCATGCGACAAAATGGAATGTGGCGGAAAATACAGAGAGATTAGAGGGGTCAAGAAAAGGGGAAAGGGTGAGACTGAGTAATCGACAGGACTAGACTGAGTGGAAGGAAGTGTAAGGGGGAGAGAGAAGAGGTGAGGAACGTTAATGTTATGACCTGTCTAAAAAAGAATAGCAATATTATTGGAGTAAGCATTACAAAATAATAGAGCTATTGAAATTAACTTGGTAATGCATCAATTTACAATAAATAGTAAAATTAGCAAAGAGTCTATATTATTTTCTGTGTTCATAAATCATATATTCAACATGACAAATAGTAAATATATAGTTGCATTCCAGTAACGCACCAAACCCTTTGGATTGCAAACTGCTATTAAAAAATGAAGAAGAAAAGCTATCATATGAAAACATAGTTCAAGCTGCAAATTAAATGCACGCCACCGTAGCCTTCCAGTTCATTTTGATTACATTAGAGGTCTCACGATACTCTTCGTACTGGTGATAACAGAGAAAGTTTTTCTTCAATAGGAAGTTATTTCAAGTTTCAAAACTTGACAGATGGCTCACTTAACAAAACTGCAAGGCTTAGTTTTTGCTTCAGTACATCCAGCCTATAATATCACAGGCAAGTTTTGCAGGCGTTTAAAAGCACGAGCATTAGCCTTGATGATATGCAACTGATCGTGCTCGATAGTAGCCTGTAGAAACCGACTGATGTGTCAACCTCCAGCAATGCTGGAGTTGGAATTGTTGGAATACATTTAAAATACATCTAAAATGACTACACAGTCCTGTGATCCATCAGATCTACAGTCCTTCGGTGTAACTGGCTGAGAATAGGAAAGGAATTAAAGAAAAACACTAAAAAATCCAAACACATTGAATAGTGAGAGGAAGGGAATGAATGTGCAGTAACAGCAGAGCCAAACAGAGATATGTGTGTCTCCACTCTCCCGTCAGGCAGGACAACGCAAGATAAATGAGGAGGGTAAATATGCCGCTATCATCTGATGATAGCATGAACCTGCTGAACTTTGACATTCTTTGGATGTGACCTGCTTTAGCATCATGAGTGTCTTCGGATTTGGCGAGATTTGGCATGTGTGTGTGTGTGTGTGTGCGAAGCTCTGCTGTGTTTTGAATCATCCTGTCATCTGCACCCTTTCGATCTAACTTTCTCAACACACTTCCTTAGAGTTCATTTTTTAAAATTCATTATTTTTATTTTTTACCTACATGGTTGTGTCTGTTTTACTTGAAAAATACATTTTTTAAAGAAATGCTTCATCAAAGTTAGCCTTTGCCGTTTGTCTCACTTCTATGTATAGATCACAGGCAGCTTCTGAGACTGTTTGTAGTCTACATCTGAGCTATGCAGGTACACAGTGGGGAGCAGGTATTCATGCCTATGTTTGTCTACAGAGGTGTGACTCTGAATAAGAATGTGTTGTTTACGTCTATATCAGTCGCTCCTGAGTAAACGAGCATGTTCCACTCTTCTGAATGAGGAAGTTTTATTTCATATTTTAACTGTTAGCAGTGCTGATTTCCTGAAGAGCTATGAAAAGCATGGCACTCCTAGCAATACCTGCGTTCAACATGTAATCCCAGTGGCCACTGCACAAGGACAGTAGCATGCACCCTATTTGTCTGAATGTTCGTGAGCAGAGGGATTATTATCATTCTTACTTCAGTACATTCTATGAAGTTCTGTAAATGGAGACTTAAAAAAAAGACCTTATAAAATCCCATTGCTCTCTTTCAAGAACGTAGCCCCAGCTGACTTGACAGAAAGTGCCTTCAAAAGCAGAAGGACTCAACCTGCAGTTTGGAACACTGAGCTGACCAGCCAGATGTGGTCTTCTTAAATTACTTTCTAACACATCTGCTCACATCCTTTCCTTTGATGTTTAGGTGAGAGGATGTGAGAAAAAAAACGTTCAAATGATCACACGGGCTTAATATAGCTCAACGTGTTGTATGCAGAGAGCATGTGAAAGTCAACAGGTGGTCTTTTGTTCCCTTTGTGGTCATGAAACATTTGGACTAAGATAGATAGATAGATAGATGTCCACTGCTGAAAGCACCAACAATGGGTAGTCAATGTTCGCATCAGAACTGAACCATGGTGCAATGGAAGAAGATGGCCTGATCAAGTCCTTGTTTTACATCATATAGATGGCCAGATGCATGTGTGTCATTTACCTGGGGAACACCTGGCACCAGGATGCACTGTAGGAAGAAGGGAAACTGGAGAAGCTGCAGAGACTGCAGCTGTGTCCAAATTCAGGGACACTTCGAAGGTCGCATTTGTAGGCCGATTATGTCACAGCAAGGCGACGAAGGCTGTCCAAATTCGAAGGCTCTTCCAAATGTGGTCAATGAATTTATCCTTCTTTTCTCGAATTTGAAGGATGGGTCCTGTGTATCCTCCGTGGCCTGCTATATCCTATAATTCATTGCACATCAAAACGGAGGACAGTGGCCAAGAAGTTGAAATATGACTGTTTCTGTGATACAAAATAAATATTTACAATGTTTTCAGGTGAGAATGTAGATGTGTAAACCTCAAATATTCTTCTGTTTTATAAAGATATCGCTTGATTGCAAAAAGTGCTGCTTCGTTTTCGGAAATGGCTGTTCCTGTTGCTCTAGCAGCAGCTCACCTCACTGGCAGTCGGCTGACCGGGTTATCGGGAAAGAGCACCTGACTCATCCTTTTCAAACCCTCGCCGGCTTTCGCCACCGAGTGGAAGTTAAACAGATATAATTCACTCAGATGATCTCTGATCAGCTGATGTTTGGTTGATTTCAGTGAATCATTTGTTCCTGAGAAAAAATGTTTGGCTGAAATTAAAGTTAAGCCTCATAACTGGATAGTTTTATTCAACATTAATGTCTTACTAGAGAGCTGTTACTATATTTGGAAATGAATCAGTCGCTCAGCTGCATTCTTTGATGTTCAAATATGTTATACTTGTTTTTATACGTCTTGTCTACGTAGGCTGGGTCCTTCGAAGGACAGCTAGCATGATGCTTGTTTCAGCAGGATAATGCACCCTGCCATCTGAATGATTTGAGGAGCACAACAATGAATTTGAGGTGTTGACTTGGCCTCCAAATACCACAGATATTAATCCAATCAAGCATGTGTGGGAGGTGGTGGACAAACAAGTCTGATCCATGGACCCCACCTCACAACTTTCAGGACTTGTGCCAGATAACACAGCCCACCTTCAGGGGTCTAGTGAAGTCCGTGCCTCAACGGGTCAGGGCTGTTTTGGCAGCAAAAGGGGGACCGACACCATATTAGGCAGGTGGTCATAATGTTATGCCTTATTCAATTTAATGTTCGACAGCCAAGCTTGATAACATAAGCATCGGTTCCCTTGGGACATTACATTTCTCCAAAGCCATAATCAAATCTGCCAGAGCATTAAAATGTATAACATAGAGAGATGATAACATATGTGACATTAATTGTAACGACCCACAGGAGGAGAGCAATGGTTTCTGCTGGGACTTGCAAAAGCAGAGAAAGTCAGTGTGCGAGAGCGCACGTGAGTGTGCCAGCTCAGCCGGTTTCTGCCCCATGCATTCCACGTTGTCCAATATGTAAAATTCATGATAGGAACTACTGTTTGTAAATCAAAAAACCAAACAACAACAACAACAAAACATGGGAGGTGAATGTGAATAAAAAACTAAGCATCACACTCCAAATGTGAACAGAGAAAGAAAAAAAGTGAGAAAAAAGCAAGAGAACAAGGCAGTGATGGATGTTTTTTTAAAAACCTCTTCAGACTCCTAACTTAAATTGGATTTTAACTCCACTGAGTGCAGGTAGATTTTTATTTTCATTCAGCTGTCAACCACTACTGATGACAAGTTAACAGCCCTGGCACAGAATGCAAATCATGTTGGCTTTCTCATTTTGCTGCCAGGTGGAGCTCTAAATATGTCGTTCAAGCTAGGCTTGCTTCCACCACAAAGACTAAATAAAGTGTAATTGAAAAGTCTGAAACTGTTCAATTTTTATGCATTGTTGTAAGGTCCTGGCTTCAGTGTCCATCATTTTGACAGCTTACCAAACACACTGGTTTGATAACCTCGAAGCTTTCCTGAATGAAACATGGTGGTGTTTTTTTCCTGAATGTCTGCATTGAAAAGAAAAGTCGCCATAATCAGCCATGCAGGTTTTGATTTCACCTACTGTATGCCATCATAAAAGCCCTTGTTTACATTTCATCAACGTGTCATACATATCAAAAAAAATACACCATGAATCCACGTTTGATGTTTACAATCATGACACGGAGGCACAGTGTGCTGCAGCCAGTTTGACTAGATTTTCTTTATGGAAACCTCCACAGTAGCTATGGTATACTGTAGCTGTAAATACATTATAATCCTATTTACTGTCATGTAAAGATTTGGCTTACAAGAGAAGACATATCCAGCAGGGCAGGCTGAAGACTAGGTGTAATTCCCTCTTGTAAGAGAGGAGAGGATGGCCCGCATGTCTTGACAGATCCGAGTGTTCTCTTGACATACACACTTTGACCACCTGCTACATCCTCCCTTTACTGTGTAGTGACAGCTGATAATGGTGTCACTGCTGAAGAAATGTTCAAATGCAGCAAAACAAACATGATCAGGGAGGAACTTTGTTATATTAATATTTGTGCACACGAGCAATATCTGTGTGTTTGAACAAAGCCACGTTTCTCTGCTGATCGTGTTTTCTGATACAGAATGTCGGTTTTATTAAGGCTTTGCTGATTGTTTATCATTTTTATTAATAGGGTTTTGTCTTCTTTATATGGAAGTTGAAGAGAGCACACAGTTGTTTGCATTCAATTGATGTACTTATTTAAGACATAGATTATAGTATATGAATGCGTAGACTTAGCTATAGAAATGCTTGTTTCATTATTTCTAAACAGTTTCATAATCAAAGAGATACATTCTACAGTTTAAAGCTGAAGTATGAATGAATCCAGAAGAAGCTTGTTCTGTACATGTATAGCACTCGGTCT
The DNA here is from genome assembly GCA_015052665.1 of Apistogramma diplotaenia. Lineage (NCBI taxonomy): Eukaryota > Metazoa > Chordata > Actinopteri > Cichliformes > Cichlidae > Apistogramma > Apistogramma diplotaenia. The sequence continues at coordinate 18,335 of VOQJ01017882.1, read as the reverse complement.
GCACATCTGATCTAAAAATGATTGTGATTGGCCAGAGTCTATTGCAATGGAAGCCTGAAAACGATGCTCTAGGAAGCCTAAAATATCATTTTAATTGTGATGTGCTAAATGACTTAATGGTTAGTGACTGTCCATTGTCATAGTTCAGCATTACATGCTCTGCTTTGTTACATGTTGATACTGTTTATGTGCTAAAAGCACCCGTCCTTCCCCACCAAGCCAGACCACACCAGAGGACTGCAGGGCAGGTGATATTTACACATACATGAGCAGTGGGTTCAAAGCAAACAAATACGTTTATGAATGAAAAGGTGCCAAAAATCCAGCGTGAATGTCATAACAGCTTGGAGAGTTTGGTCTGACAGAGGTCAAGTGTAGGATAAGGCTCAAGTGTTTTCCGTGAGATATGTCCCGGAAAGTTAAGAAAATAGTTTTATCCCTTCAAACGACAGAAGAAGAGATAAAAGAAAGACAGGCGGGGCCGAAGAAACAGCAGCAACATCGGAGACACTGATAAAATTGGATTGGATTGTTGCCACAAGGCAACATGATGTCCCCATCTCTCCAAGGAAGCCACACAGTTGAGATCTCACGTTGTGACACATGCAGCTCCCTATATGCAGCCTCAGCATGTGAAGTCGCCCTCGTCCCCGGGCCTCGGTGAAACAACGAGACTCGCCGTCGACGACTCTGCTGATAGCAGCTTTAGTAAGAACTCTTAATGTTCAGGTGTCCCGCTGAAGCTCGGCGGCGGCGGTTTTGGGAGCTGGAGTTACCTGTCCGTGTGAATTGCTCAATCATCATTCCTCCCTTTGAGCTGGTCACATTAACAAGCAATGACGTGCCTATCAAATGCACACATACAAGTACAGTGTGTCAGTTTCGGTCTGTTCCTTTGTTATTGTATATCTGTCGAGCCTCTGGGAGGAACATCAGTGTCTATTTCACTGTGGGAGAGTGGGCTCAGTCATTATAGCACCATGTGGCCTTGTCTAATTGTCTCACAGCATTTTTCCTACCATTCATCTCGCCAACATAAAAGCCTGTGGAAATGGAGTCATGAAGAAGTCATTGCTGATTCTAAGCTATACAGGGCTGTGCAAAAGTCTTGAGCCACCCCTTATTTCTTTATATTTTGCTTCCAAGGGGCCACACTATATTGTCATTTATATCTGTCACTGTGTGGTATTTTAGATAAACCTGGTGATTAGCTGAAAGCTTAGCCTATCGGTATGATGTGCACTGTGTTGTTTAAAAACATCTGGGAAACTGGACAGGGGGAGCACAAAAGAGGATGAGCAGATGAGGAGTGTCTAAAATAATGTCTTGAGTAACTGATTGACACAATTCGCAATCCCATGATGCACTGAGTGTTTCTTTTCATTCACCTCTTTTTATACCTTATTGTGCATTTATTCATTACTTATTATAAATCTCTGGCTTTCTTCCTGTTAAAAGGGAGTTTTTCCTTTCCACTGTCACCAAGTGCTTGCTCATAGAGGGTGATTTTGATTGTTGAGTTTACTCTGTAATTGTTGTAGGGTCTTTACCTTACAATAATAAGCGCCTTGAGGCGACTGTTGTGATTTGGCGCTGTATAAATAAAATTGAATTGAAAATTGAACTGAAAGAAAAGTACCATCAGATTTTGAGCCACCTTTCAAGCTCATTACAATCATACAAACTCTGTTTAGCCTTATTTCCATGTATGCTTACAGATGTTTCAACAAATCAGTGCACCTTTTTCCCATTTTCCTAGCAAACTGTTAAGATGACGGCTGGCTCAAGACGTTTGAACAATGCTGTATATACATGTGAAATTCAGATTTTGACATGGGAATACAAATAAGATGCGGTGTGGTAAAACTGAAAGCGAAAGCGAGAGATGGGGAGGTAGATATTCATAGAAGCAGATCACAAGACTGTCTCTTAACAAAGAAGGTTATGCATGTTAAGGTCAGTGTGGTAATATTCATACCTGAGATTTTCATGACAGCCAGATGTGAAAAACTGACACAGTCTTCACTGTGATCACAGAATATCCCTCTGCTATCACTTAAAACACCGACGAGGAAAACGAGTTTCCCTTTTTTTGCTTGTGGAAAGAGACAAGTTAAAGGCAACTAACCATGAGAGAAATCTCTGACTTAATCACTTCGCTCTCTCTTCTAATTTCCCCCTTTTCATTTTCCTCCTGTTTGAGCTCATTTCCAGCATTTGTTTTTCTTCTTGTGGTGTCCTGTCAACACCTGCCACATTCCTCTGACAAGTCATCATTAAGTGCAGAGAGAAATTTACTTTAAATTGACTACTGAGAGCTCTCCAAGAGTGTTTGTGCAATACTGACAAGTTTTTTTTTTTTTAATTAAAGTGGCTAAAAAAACAAGTTTTCCCCCAAAATAAAACAATA
>VOQJ01017881.1:0-11273 GCA_015052665.1 Apistogramma diplotaenia | reverse complement strand
ATATATATATATGTGCAGCTGATCTCCAAACCTCTGTTGTACTGTTCTTTTTTTGTTTTGTTTTTAAATCTTCTCCCTGCCAGATGGACAGAATAGTGCAAGAAGAATAAAGAGAGAAAGGGGTGCCCTTAAACACCACAGTGGAGTGTCCAGTCCTCACCGAGTGGCCTGAGTCTAAGCCGTTTGTCGACCATGTATCACAACAGCCATTCAAAATGCAAACGCATCTAACAAAGCTCTTGCTGGAGCCACACACCAACCACTTCAGGAGAACAGGTGTTGCACACTCTCTGTGGCAGCTGAGGAGGTTTAACACTGGAGAAAAAGTTTAGAACTCTACCCAGCCCTTCTTCTTCCACTAAGACTTCATTAGATCGTTTTAGTTTGTTCTCCTGCCAGTGGCTACACACTTGCACAGTCAAATATTGACTGAAGGCTAGCCGCTGTGCTCCACCACATTCACCTTGAACTCAAGTTGCTGCAATACACACAGCAAAACCATACAACTGAATTTAGTGTGTTACTGAGTAAATGAGGAAAAAAAATAAAGGGAACAATGATTTGTTCCCAATGAAACTGTCAGTTCCACATTTCTACTTGTCACGTAGGAGGACAGTCAAAGGAGTGATTCACACAGTGACTGATCATAGCTTCTGATAAGCTGCAAACAGCTTGTCTCCAAATTTATACAGAAATCAAATGTGGGATATTTCGCAACTCTCAGATATGTGCTTTTCCAACAAAACTCAGCCCAAATTGATGATACATGCAAGCTCACAACAGACTGGAGAAGAAAAACACGCCATTAGAAATAAAGGAAATTCTGTCTAAATGTGACAAAATCCACCTACTGGTATTTAAAGCTCAACTCATTAAATCTGGTTTGTATAAAGTGAAAAATAATCAAGCCATTTGCTGTTAACAGTGTAGGGCTACATACCATTAAAATGATCATTCAGAGAAAAAGTTAGCATTGGTGGTTTTCCGCACACGGACTTTACCTGGAGGGCCCACCAAGATAAAAGTCTTTTGTTTTTTAAATCTATCTGAGACAACAGAACAATACTGGACAATCCTCTCAGCTTTATTTTGAAACTTAGGTTACTGTGGACAGATTAGCTTGAGGCCTCACAGTTTAGTCTACCTATTTTAACTGCAGGCTTTGCTTCGGAGAGCCGCTGCAAGCTGGAGGACCACTATAACCAGAGCCTGCAGTAGGTGGCCATGCACAGGTCGGCTGGTCAGCTGTGATCAGTGATGATGGAAATTCACCCACAGGAAGAGGAGCTTCCCGGACAGGCAGCTATTTGAAATATCTATGGAATATCTATCCAATGAATGGATATCTGAGAAAAACAAAGAATTATATTCTGGAAGGGGCTGAGTTCATTCTTTAATCTGTGATTATTGGATTCTGGTAGCAGCTATTCATTTCCAAACTGAGGACTGTCAGGAAGCCAATATAATTTACCAACAGGGATCATAAACTTGTCAAGAAGCAGGTACCAGTCGAGTGAAGCAAGGACAGACATGCGGCGCCAGCATTACTTAAAGCCCAGATGGTTAAAAGCTTGTCTGCACCATCCCTCCCTTCAATACCCTGACCTACACTGTGCCATCTGTTTAACCGGCCATACTGTGCCAGGGCTGGCCAGGCCATGCCTTATAGCCTCAGAAAAGGCCAGCTTCCTTAAAGATGGAGAAAGCTTCGATTCAATCTGCAATCCTCTCTCCAACTGTCTTCCTCGGCTGAAGCAGCCTGGTGTGTATGAACTCTGCTAAACCAGAGATGATCCCTTTTATGAAATCAGTGCTGGAAGGTATGACCAATTTTAAATATAATGGCAGTTTCACAGTATTTCACAGTGGTGTTGTTTCTGCATAAATGAGCTTTTACAATGGCTCATTTTTCTGTCATTTTTCTTATGTTATAAGAAATCAATCAACTTTAATAACACTAATCAGCGCTTAATGTAAACATCAGGTTCAAAGCTGTACGGCCAGTAAATGTTTTTTTTCTGTTCATCTTTATATGAAAGATGAAAATAAACTGTATCTACAGCACATCTAAAAAAATGTAACTGGGCTGTGGGTGTACAGCTACACAGTAATTTCAGCAGTCTTGAGGGGACAAAGATCTCTTATGTGATGGTAACGAGTCTTCATGGCTGCCTAAACTCATCAGAGTATGTGCAGGGTTGCATGCAGCGGACTGGAAGTTGTTTCAAAGTACAGTTCGGTCATGGCTAAGCAGTTTACACTTGGCCAAAACTTGCATACAAAAGCAGCACAATCTTTTATAGATCGCATCAATCTCTTTTCCCTCCTTCAGCATCTATCTGATCATCTGCAGTTTTTTTTTAAACCCAATTTGTTCACCATCCCCACCCTCCGCACAGACTCTTCCAGACAGCTCTCCCTTTCAGTGCAAGAATCAGCCTTTGTTAATTATAAATCTCACCCTGTCGTCGTCTCTTAACAGGCACAAGGGGAACTACCCCGAGCGAGAGCATGAGATGAGGAGAGACATTGTGAAAGGCAAGGAGAAAGAAATGAGACTGACTGATCGGAATGAAAAGGTCAAAGAGACAGAGAAATGACAGATATGAGGATACAGAAAATTGTTTGTTTGGGGGGGAAAAGGACAAAATAAGGACTGGGCTGCTTGGCTGACCTCAATTTGGCCATGACTCCTCTGTGCTACAAGGACGGGAGGGGTGTGAGTGTGTGTACAAGGGAGGAGTCCAGACGTAAACCTACAATGACAAGGCTGCTGTTCCATCAATGTTGTACCCCCTCCGATGAATCAGCCAACCCCCAACTGTTTGTTTCCCCTCTGCTCTTCAGTTCACGTTTGCAGGGGAAAAAAAGAAAAGTATTCTGCAGTTTTGTGAATGACTTATAATGACAAACAAATAAAGCTAAAGCTCAAGAGCAAGGCTGGGCATTTAATTCCTTTTAACAATTCTGAAAATAACAAATTGGGATATTTTTTTATTTTTTTGCATTAAGTTTGCATCATTTGTTATAACCCCTTTCCTTTACGGAGGTGTGCTTTCCTGCCATCAAATCGCAATCTCACTCACTGCTTAGTGCAGCTCAAGCCAAGATAATGGAAAGTGAGCCTTTGGTCAACAAAATCTATCTCAAAGAAAAAACGTAAAACCTTTCTGTAGCTGAACCTGTGGAAAGATCATTAACAGTCACAGCTAGGCTCGAGGCTCCACGATCATCAGAGTGTCTGGTGACAGCTCCCCAATCATTTTGAGCTTGACATGAATGTGTGTTTGCAGAGAAGTTCATTTATTTAGTGCTGGGTGAAAAACTCTGCTGTGTGGGGAAAACACAATGACGTGTGGTGGAGAGAAAGGTGACTGAAGGACTTAGCAGAACTCCAGGTCTAGGGCAATAGATTAAAGAGCCAGCAAATGTAATGAGCTAATACCATTTCAGCTGCTCAGCTGTCCACGCGTGTTCACCAATTATGAAAGCTCATTCATCGCTTTATCAGCAGCAGTTAATGAGGGAAGTGAGAAAAACTCCCAGTGAGCACCTCTCACCAGTTACGAAGGCAACACTGTTGAGTTTTTTTGTGTTTGGGCCACACATTGCAGAGGTTGAAAAGTATAACCTTCACGATGACACTGATGATCACTGGTGATCACACGATGATCAGCTGCATTTATATTGGAATTTCCAGGTCTCTCACCTGGTCTACTTTTGGCAGTGTGCCATCAGCTCTCCATTACTCTCTGTGTGGCCGCTCTCTGTGGAGGTCTCGCAGTTTACATGAGGCTCTGCCTTCATAGACATCAGGGTGGAGGCTGCAAGGCAGCAGGAGCTGGCAGTTGCCCTTACAAACAGCCTTTAGGCTCAAAAACATTTGCTAGTCTCAGCTTAATTCCCAACCAGACGATCCTGTGTGCCCCATACTTCACCTCTTTTGTCCCTACATTAATTTAATTTTTTCATTTGAATTCTATTTAAAGGAAATCCCACATATGAGATTTTTAAAGTTCAAAAGTTTGATAAGTCACTGAATAACAACATTAAATAATTACAGATTATAGTTATAGACCAAAATAACCATAATCAAGCGGCCTTGCTCACGAGCACTTAGCCACAGTGAAACCATTGTGCATAATTTGGCTTTGTTAATGGTGTGGTGGTCTACATTTCTCAGTGCAGTCCATCCATGCATGTGAAAAAACAGAAAGAAGGCTGCACATAAAGAATGCAAGGAACTTGGCCTTATGAGCCTGTTTTATTAAACGAGGAAGCCCAGCATAGTTGGGAAAGGATAGACAGGACTAGTCAGACCCCTGGGGCAGAGGCCAGCCTAGAAGGGGAGGGAGGGGGGGCTGGCACTAAACACAGAGTACAAACAGGGAGGCTCACTTCAAACAAAACTCTCAATATTACATAGACAAATCCACACTCACTGGATCCACTTATAAGGCAAATAAAAACAGCATGCTGGTACAAATAAACATAAATTTTGAAGGGAAGATGAAAAGTGTGCAGATAGCATTTCTAGGCAGTAAGACAAAGAACAGCCGTAAGCAACAAACTATCAGCTCACTCTGGGAGGAGGATTTAAAGCACTAAGCTCACCGTTTTGGCAGGAGACCCTGAGATGGTGTGCTAAGTGGGTTAAAGCACACCCCAAGTCTCATAATCGCTCCAGCCTGCCCCTCCTCCCCCGCCTGCTCCCTCTGTCTGCCAACACCAGCAGAGGGGAGCAATTTCCAGCCCCACAGAATATTTGGAGACACCGAGATAGAGAGTTAGATGAAATAGAAAAGACAAAAATGTAAACATGTATCTTCATCCAGACACAGCTGGAGACGTATGGAGAGCCACCACTGAACATTCCTTACCCGGGGGAGGTGCATCTTTCTTTCACAAGTTTGTGCTGCTCTTCCTCTCATTACTATTGTATGTCCAGTGCACCCTCACTCCATTGCTGTCCCCATTTTAGCAGAGATGCATTGATCCTGCTTCTTTCATTTAAAAAAATGAGTTGATACCAATGGATTACAAATTTGATTAAGTTGTTTTCCTCTCTCTCTGGAAGATAATGGGTACAACTGACAACATGTTGTTGCTGTAAATTTAATAAAGCTTCCCAACAGGCATCAAGTTGAATCAGTGTCCTAACTTCTACCTTATATAAACTCTCTGACCAAACATACCAGTGCCAGAGAAAAGTCAAAGTATTCTCACCTGAGCTTTCCACACATAATGAGTCACTCAAACACAGTTTCCAATTAAAATTAAAAACTTATATGACATCCTTCAGCCTGCTAGTCTGTTAGCTTCCTCCATGCTACATTAGTTCTCCCGCTAGCTACTGCTAACACAGGGCAATGTTAACACAGAGCAACACATAGCTGAACCGAATCGACTGAATGTTGGTCACAATGCGGCAACTGGGCTTTTGGAGTTAGCATACCATCCTTATGTTTTATGATGACATTTTCTACTTTAAATATTGCTCTCTTTTAATCCATTATTGTGAGTCCAGCAACAAAATGCAAACTGTCTACACCGAGTCCCACTCCAGCATTTGTGTACACGCACACATACACAGCACACACACACACACGTTAGTTAGTAGCCAGACACTGTGGTAACATGAGTCTATGGTGAAACTGCAGTACTATATCTCAGCAGGCTGAGTACAACCCCAGGCCCCACAGAGAACAGGCACTGTTTGCCTGCAGGACTTCGACTGGTGAGAGCAAACAGAGTACAGTAGGTCCATTGAGACTGAGCTGAAACACATAGCTGCAGAAAGCACTGTACAAACTGAAGCTGTGGGAAAAGAGAAACAAAGATTGCAGCCAGCAGCAGAGAAATTCAACCAGAGAAAACAGCAGCAGAGGTAAATCTCAAAGGTAACAGCATATTCTGTATTTGGTAAGTGCTATAAAACAGTTATCTACACTTTTTATACTTCCCCTCATCTGTCCATTTTCTGAACTTCTTACTCACTTCAGGGTCATGTGTGCACCTTTTCAAAACTCTGGGGCAGCTGCTGAGGAAATGACTTTCATTGTAAGAATATTCTCCTTTGTTTCTTTTGCCCTTTAAAATTGGGAAGATGAAAGACACCCACCTGAACTCATGATAAGGTATCTGATGAAATGACTACAGTTAGAGATAGATGCACTCTGAGGGAATCAACTGATGCTACAGTGTCTTTCATACACAGAACTTGGGTGGTCCCCCCCGGAATACTGATGGCCTCGCAATTATTTACTTTTTTATTTTGCATTTGTCCGAGACAATGATGTAATCGTGTTACAATTTTGTCGCCCCCTCTCAGTTTCAAAGTTCAGTTGCTACTTCGTCACGCAGATTGTTCAGCTATCTCAGGAGTCTGTGTGGACACAATCCAAGCAGAACCTGCAGCAGGTGGACAAATGGTGCTGCTACCCAGGAGTTCACCAAAGCCGCAGGGCAGAAACGGCAACCGTCATTCCCGGGCCAGGACAGTGAAGCTGGAGTCCGTCTACAGGATAAGAATCTCAGCTGAGAGGCGGCGCCGATATGTCACAAACCATACGCAGTATTATTATTCATTTATTTAAGAAAACATGGGTGTGCCTTTTTTGCACACGCACACACATGCTCGCACGCGCCTTCTGCAAATACAGTCTAATTAAGGAAACACACAATACTCTGTACGAGGTTTTGTCTGAAAGTAAATGTTGCTGAAGCATGCGGGAAACCAATGGGACACAAAATATTATTGATAAAGTCCTAAAAGGCTTTTATGTTTGTATTCAATTTTGTTATTTGTTCTTATTTTCTCAAACACTTCTCATTATTGTTGTACCACTTGTTTTTCTTAGACTGGACTTAAATTTGAGGTTCTGTGTGAAATATTTACAAGGCCATCCATTTCTTGCAAAGGAGACGCAGATGGTGACTACAGGTGAGCACAGCCTTTTCAAAAGATATAAAGAGGGGTTTGTATTGACTGAAAGAGGATTACAGGAGAAGGTGTGGCTCTTTTTAACTAACAGTGGTATTGTGTGTGGGCTTGTTTTACTATTCTATTACAATTCATGGGATTCTGAAAATGGGGAACCTGCTATACTGGTGTGGACCCACAGCTTTGTGGGGGTTAAATGTTGGAGCCCATAAGCTTTTGAGGGTTAAAACTTCAGTTGTGGTGGTTAAGGTTAGAGTAAGGGGCTAAGGCCATGCATTATGTCAAGACTGGTTCCCATAATGGTGTCTTTTTTGGTGTGCACTTGACCTAACCCATTAGACAAAGTTCAGCGTAGACACAGGATCTGAGTTTTGCCTTTAGAATCCAGAGGTCAACATCTGCCTCCATTAAAACCACTGTGGCTCTAATGCTTAGAAAAAAACTGATAATTTATGAATGTTTGCTTGTTTAAAGTCATACAGACGAGGTGAGGGAGTGTTTTACATGCTGATAGAGGTTTCAGCCCCTCAGAGTTATCTCAGGCATCTGGGCTGACAGCAGCATTGCTGAAGTGGAATTAAGCCCAAAACCACAGCCAAGTGCAAGGTGTGTACGTTCCAACCAACCTCAAATGCCTTAAAGGATACTCATAACATAGGCACTGTACAGCCAGATCACCATCATCATTTTCTTTTTCAAACTTGGCTTCAGCTGTTGGAGCAGAGACGGAATGGAGGCCAATGGCGCTGACACCTTGCTCACTCCTCACCCTGCAATCCACAGTCATCACCGTCCTGGCTCAAACTGGTGCGAAGCTGTGTCACAACAAGCTGGATTCATGCAGAAGTCATCTCTCTTTCTCCCTGTGTTTGGTTTAAAGCGTGGCGTGAGTCCAGGGTGTGGTCCTACAGCCATGCGTGCACCCACACTGAGCTGCACATGTGCTCTCAAAAGCATACACTGCCCTATTTGTTTTCCAGCCTCAGAGAGTTACGGTGCGGAGTGAAAACATTTAACTAATGACATGAATTTAAAGTGCAAAAATAGGACAAAAGGGAGAGAAGGGAAGAAGGAGCATTCAAAAGAATAATTTTATTTTTAACAGTGCTCGTCTTTATTTCTCTGTCCCCCCCTCCAACAATACTTCTATTAATATTTTTTAAAAGCTCTTCTTACTGACACATGCTAATTCTATCAAAATAACTCTTACTTTCTTTCTAAATTGCGAATATAATGGAAAAAAATGTTTTTTGTCCATTCAAAACGTAACAAACCAAGCACTGCATGGCAAACATGCATAAATTATATGATAAATCTAAATCTTGTGTAACATGTTTTTTCCCTCCGAGACGGTGCTCTTATCTTCTTGATAAAACTGAGGATCATTGTTCATTTTAATAATATTTATGGCTGTCCGGAGACAAACCAAACCTAATACAAACAAACCTGGCTCTAGTTGAACTTCCTTTACTATACTTTACTCTCGTGACAGTTTGACTTCTTTCCAAAATATTTTAATCTTTCTGCCAAACACAGCAACACAGTATTCCTTTAGCTTTGGTGCATTAAGTTTAGGTCTAGTATGTTTTTACGGATCAATTTAACCTGCCAGCAGTTAGTTTAATGGCATAATGGGTTGCTATTAACCATTTACTATATATTAATGAGTTGTGTATTCACCATGTCAGTTTCCTTCATTGCATGTATTCATTCCTTTGTGCATTTAGCTTGTAATGGCAACAAAATATAAACAGATATAAAAACCCGATAGCGTGCCGTTTCATAAAAAGCCTTTTTCATCACCACCACTCTTCCTTGATTTAACTTTCACCTCTAAAATTAAGCACATTTCCCCAAAACTCAAACTATGTCTTCATAAATAAGGAGGGGGACGTGAACAGTGCCTGGAGGCTTCCCATGGGGCTGCCAATATTCCAAACTCACACAGCCATCTGTAGACGCCTGTGTATGCAGTGTGTGCATACACAGAGTGTCTAGGGTAGTTAATGGGTGCAGGTAAGTCTGTGTTGAGGTGTTTGGGTTGAGAGAAGTGAGAGTCTGAGAGAAGGAAACTTGGCTAAAAGCATGTCTGAGACAGATGAGGACAGAGAGGTGTTATGAGTGTCTGAGTGCCTTTGGGGAGCAAAATGGGTCAAGCGAGTTTTAGACAGGTACAGGTGATAACAGTGACCTTACACACAACACATGCACGCAGACACACACACACACACACAGGTAGCTCCAGCACAGAAGCAGTATTCACCGTCTCCAGCTTCTATGTTGTTCTAAACCTTTTTCTTCGTAATCATACTCATTAGAGAAAGAGGAGATCTGCTCCACATACACGTTGTCTCCAGAGACAAACACACAACAGACTGTGCATTTCCTCCAAAGACTCAGACACAATACTACTCCTCTTCCTCTCTGAGACTCTCAGGGTGGGTGGTGGGGGCTGTATCACAATCACACTTGTTTTTAAATAGTCACTTGGTTCTGTTCATCTTTTCTTCTTTGTGCTCCTTTTCTTTTCTTTCATTACTGTTTCTCAGGTGAAGCCTCTCTTGCCACACTGAACTGAACAGTTATCTAATCAGAGCTCAGCTGCAGACGTCATGGGGAAAATGCAGAGCGAAAAGGGAGGATGAACCAAGGGAGTGAAAGAGGAGAAGGAAGCACAGGGGCTGTCTTTTTTTTTCCTTTCTTGCAACAGTCCTCCCTTTCAGCCTCTCCCTCAGTCTGTCCTCCTATCCCTCATCCCAGGCCTCAATCCCTCCAAATTATCAGCTCATCCATCTCCTCCTCTCTCACAATGATAACAGCCTCTGCTGGTGTGTGGAGAAACACTAACTTTTGTCACTTTCTTCCCCCCTCCGTTGCTCTCTGGCCGACTCCTACAGGACAATTAACAAGCCTGTCACTGCTGCACACACCAGCATTGGCTGGAAAACAACTGCATCGATCACTGCCTTCAGCTACAACAAACACTTACACTGACAGCTGATTCTTTGGACATTTTCCTTCCAATGTAAAATAGATTTTCCCACATATTTTCCAGAGCAGTGCATGATCTAAAAGCACTGAATGCCAAGTCTGCGTGTGAGAAAAAGATTAAAAACAGTCAGAGAGCTACAAAGTACAATGCAAGTGTTTTAAGGGCTGGTATCAGAAGGGCTAATTACAATACTGTTAATTTAATCAGGCACTTGAATAAACAGCACTTGAAGGCATACAAGTTTTCACATGTAGTGGCGCAGGAAAACTCTGCTCAGGCTCAGCAAAAAAAACACACACAATGATGATGTATGTGTGAGGGTAGGCCAGAAGCAGGAGCCATGCTACTATTTATGTTCACCTGAAAAGAATTCATAAAGAGGCTTGTTTGAAGCGTGTGACCACAGTTATGCCTGATTTATAGTCCTGCATTAAATCTATGGCAGAGCTTTACTTTACTTTTACTTTACTTTATTCATTTTTAAAGCACTTTAAAAACAGCGGATGCCACAAAGTGCTGTACAACAAAACAACACAAAAAGCAAATAAAACAACAACAGTAAAACAACAATACGGCACGATAAAATCTCAGTGTGTACTAAAAGCCAATGAATAAAAATGTGTCTTAAGAGAGGTTTTGAAGGTCGATAGTGAAGACGCACTCCTAATGTGAAGTGGCAGGTTGTTCCATAGTTTAGGGGCAGCAATGCTAAAAGCTCTATCACCTCTGAGAATCAGCCTGGATCGCGGAGCCTCCAATAACAGCTGATCAACAGATCTGAGGCGGCGAGTTGGAAGGTAGGGATTAAGTAACTCAGAGAGGTAAGAAGGAGCTAAACCATGAAGACATTTAAAGACTAGTGACAGAATTTTGAAGTGGACTCTGTGATGAACTGGCAACCAATGCAAGGAGGCCAAGACAGGAGTAATATGCTCCCTCCTCCCCACACCAGTCAGAAGCCGAGCAGCCGCATTCTGGACCAACTGGAGTCGTTTAAGGGAGGACTTTCCGATACCAAAATAGAGAGCATTACAATAGTCCAGCCTAGTAGAGATCATGGCATGAATTGCCGATTCCAAATGCTGCTTCGATAAAAAAGGCTTAACCTTAGCCAACTGTCTTAAATGAAAAAAACACGACTGAACCACTGCCCCAACCTGGCGATCAAAATTCAGATGGATGATATATAGTTACTGAGACAAAGTCCCAGCTGCCTGTGAGCCTGAGCTGAGGGTGAAATATCCCTCGGTTACCGACAAATCTGTGTACGGATCGTCCGGCGGCAGAAGTGTAGCAAAAGAGACCACGGAGAGGCTCATCCCGCACCATCTTCACTCT
>VOQJ01017879.1:6424-17792 GCA_015052665.1 Apistogramma diplotaenia | reverse complement strand
AGTGACTGAGGTTTTATTGAGGTCGACATAGTTGGAGCACACCCTCTGGTCCACCATCACCCTCTGGTCCACCTTCACCCTCTGGTCCACCTTCACCCTCTGGTCCACTTTCACTCTCTGGTCCACTTTCACCCTCTGGTCCACCATCACCCTCTGGTCCACCTTCACCCTCTGGTCCACCTTCACCCTCTGGTCCACCTTCACCCTGGTCCACCTTCTTGAAGATGGGAATCACCACCCCAGAGGCACCGCCATGACCTCCACGCAGCTTTGCAGAGGTGTGTCAACCAAGAGAAACCTACAACATCCAGAGCCTTCAAGAACTTAGGGTGAATCTCATCCACCCCAGGGGCCCTGCCACCAAGGAGGTGTTTAACGACCTCAGTGGCTTCACCCACAGTGATGGACAAGTCACCCCCCTCATCCCCAGACTCTGCCTCCCCTACCTAACATGTCAGTGGGATTGAGGTCCTCGAAGTGCTCCATCCAACGCCCGACTGCACCCTCAGTTGAAGTCAGCAGCACCCAACCCATACTGCACACTGTGTGAGCAGAGCACTGCTTTCCCCTCCTGAGTTGGCTGACGGTTTGCCAGAATCACTCCAAAAGTCTTTTCCCATAGCCTCACCAAACTCCGCCCACACCCAAGTTTTTGCTCCAGCCACGGCCGGAGCTGCGTTTTGGTTGGCCTGCTGATACCATCAGCTGCCTCCCACAGGCCAACCAAGCCTGATAGGACTTGTTCTTCAGCTTCGTAACTTCCACACTTCTGATGTCCACCATCTGGTTTGGGGATTACCACAACAACAGGCATCAACCACCTTGTAGCCACATTTCTGTGTGATAGCCACAACAATGGAGGTGTGGAACACGGTCCAATTGGACTCAATGTCCTCAGCCTCCGTCGGACTGCTGTTAAAGTTCTGCCGGAGGTGGAGTTGACGATCTCACAGACTAGGACCTTTGCCAGGTGTTCCCAGCGCACCCTCCTCATTTGTTTAGGGGTACCAGGTCTGTCCAGCATCCTCCCCGCCACCTGATCCAACTCATCAGCTGACCATCAGCTCAGCTCCTCTCTTCACATGGCCACAGATGATACGATCACAAAATCAAACATCGACCTGCGACTTATGGACATCCTTATGTTATGTTGTATGGCAGGATCCAGGATCCTGTCCCCTTATGTTCGAACACGGCGTTCATTGTGCACAAACTGTGGTTTGCTCAGAAGTTCATGAGCAGAACACTACTCAGGTTCAAATCCCAGTCACACCCCTCCAGGTCTCCCCATCATTGTCCACCTGAGCGGTGACGTCCCCCAGTAGACGATGCAGTCACCAGATGGAGCACCCCACCCAGTGAGTCCAAGGTTTGTTTTTTTTTAACCTTTTTTTAATTTAAAAAATCAGATTCCTTTGTGGGATTAAAGTACACATAGAATCTGTTTTATTTGTTGTTGTTTTATTCTGAAAGGACACACTAGAAAACGTTTCATACAAAAGCCAATTTTCATGAAGATGATGGCCCTGAAGTTTGACTGCAGATCTCCGGGACTACGAGCAAAAATAAAGACGTGTATTTTTTATGCACATATACTGAGTACACTTACATAACAATTGAGCATTAATTAGGAGTATTTTTAGTCTGATGACTCCAGTTTAGCAGCTCTACCATTAAATCTTCTCCAACAAAGCCTCTGTATTCTTAGTTTTGAGGATCCCAAATATTTGCTCCAAATATAACATATTAGGAACATTTTTCAACACAATGCAGATCAGTATACTTTCTTAATTCCTCATCAGGCTTCTCTCATATTAAGCCCAGAGTTCCTTCTTTTCGCTTCAGTCTGAATCTGTGGAGTTGCTGCAGTGACTAAAGTCAGCCAGAAGAGGGCGCTCAGAACACATCAGACACTTTAAATCCGCCACACAGGCAGATACAGCGGCACAGTTTGTTTCTTTGCTATATTTTATGTTCCACTTCCTCCACAGCAGTGGGTTTTAGCCCTCCCTGACAAACCGAAAGTTAAACTAGAGTTTGGCCTTTGACCCCTGAAGGATCTCCTGCAAAGTTTAAAATTAGTTTCAAATTTTCATATGCAACATTTTTGCTGATCTCGTCATTAAGCTCAAAGATTCGCTTATATCATAGAAAGAATTTTTGAAAAAATATACATTTATACTGAAACCTCCCACATTTTAGCTGTGATTCATGTATGTGTTTAACTGCCAGGGCTGTATCCAGGATTTTGGAGGGCAGGGGGACCAAAAAGTATTTGTAGTTTATAATGTTTGTATTTAGGTTACCTGGTCACTCTAAATTGCCCACAGGTGTGAATGGTTGTCTGTCTCTCTGTGTTGGCCCTGCAACATGCTGGTGACCTGTACAGGTGTACCCTGCCTCTCGCCCTATGGGCTCCAGCCCCCCGCGACCCCGAACAGGATAAGTGGAAGAGGATGGATGGATGCTGAACATGTGTTTATATGTTGTAAGTTTGCGTGGGTGCTGCATTGGTTGGTGAATAAAATAGGCTGCTGTGGCTATGCCGGCTTACAGTGCTGTGTTGTCATGAATGAACAGGCGGGAGTCCACCAGCAGGTTGTTTTCAGTCTTTATTTGAGGTAAACGAGGGTTCAGACAGAGCTGTTTCTCAGCTGAACGCAGTTCAACGTCTGAGGGTGCTGTGAGGAGAAAATCCAGGCGTGGAATCAAAGAGCCCTTAACTGCTGGCAAACTGTGCAAACTGTCAGGGGAAACAATGAAAACGAAGAAAAAGAAACACAAAAGTTCAGACAAGACAAAAACACCAAGAATCAAACAGAAATCCAGTCCTTTCTGTCAGAGTCAATAAAAAATATCAAACGTGTGAAATACAAAAAGCTGAAGACGCCGAACAAACACACTCCTGACAAATAAAAAAACAGAAAAGTCTTTCAGGTTCTCGCATGAAGACTTTCATTAAAACACGTTAAGAAAACACGAGAAACGCTCGTCAGTGCGTCCATCAAAGCCTCGCCACATCACTTCCTGCTCGTTATAATGACTCACAGTGGAAATCCACCAGTGGAAGCTCATTTCTGTCACTACATGTAAGTTAAAATTCCTTTTTGACTTTGTCACATTAAAATTTCAGCTTACAGTGAACATTTGTCTTGATTTTTTCCTTTTTTGGGCTTCCACATTTATATTTTTACTACAATTCTCCTTTTTAAAACTTTATATTTACAAAACCAGGATGTGAGAGGATTATTCATTACAGCACGTAGCTGCGGTTATTAGTATGATGTGAGCATGTGGTATTAAATAAATGCTTTGGAAGAAAATCAAGTTCTTTTTTCCTGCATCTCCTTAAGAAAAAAAAACAACCCACTCATAACTTTTTGTCATAAACAATTTCAGCAAAACAACGAAAATAAATAATCCAGTTACAGGTTCATTTTAACGATGATTTAAAGCATCGGCGAGCAGCTTTGCATGATTCACAGTTTAAGAAGATCCTTATTTTTAGCTCCTCTCTCTTTAAGGCCAGCCTCCCGAAAAGCACACTTCTCGATGGCTGACTTCTGGAAGCCTAACGAGGGGCAGTTCCCAGTGCTGGTGAACTGCACCGCCTGTAATTGATTGGTCCATCTGTGGATGCCATTTAAAGACATCAACAACAAGCTGACTTGAAAACAGAACAATTTTAACCACATTATTTATAACTTTGGCCACATTATGAATATTACACTTTATCTGACACTGTGCCATCACACAGGGTCGCAATCGGTAGCTTCAAGTATTATTTAATACAAAATGCGGTTCGGTTTGTGAATGATGGCCCCTGTTAAGGTAAAACTGTATATCAAAGCAGAGCAGACAAGTCTTGTGAGAGCCACCCATCTCTGTACATGGCCACTGTACTCTGATGGTACTACTGGATGATGCCACGGTGTCATCTTTCATTTACAGTCTATGTGCTCTACACCCCACATCACTCCACCTCTCGCTGAAGCAACACGTAACACGTAAAATGTGAGGATGTGTTTGGTTTCGTCTCACTTTGCAGCACTGTGAAACACACTCGGTCCAGACAGCACCGCGTTTTATCAGCATTGTCGGAGCCGGCAGAGACGCTTCGGTCAAACAGGTTGGAAAAGTGAAAAGTGGACTTTGCCTTTAGAGAGACTTTGGCTCCAAAAAGGCCTCCGAAACATTCCCGGACTCACAGGAAGCAGGTGTGTTCCTGATCCACGAAGGCCGGGACCCCACCCGAGCTGTCTGCTCAGACCCTCCTGCTCTCAGTGATGTCACTTCCCACATCAATGTTCATTTTTCCTCCTTTTATTTTTCTGAACTTTTGAAATGTTACCAGTTTCTTCTATAGTTCCATTTTTCATTTGTATCCATTCTTCCATCCTCTTCTTTCACTTTCTTGCTTCTCTTTCCATTTTCATGCCTTTTCTCTTATGAATTGACCTCAACAGTGACCTCATTCACCAAAGCCTTTAATTAATCCCCGCCTCCTTCCTCTGACTGGTTAGTTATCCTGTCAGTCAAATTCCTAACTTGGTTCCTGCTGATTGCAGATGCCCCACCTCCAACTCTCTCCCCGATTGGTCCAGAGCCTCAGAACGATGTCACACAGGTCATCTCGTCGGCCAGCTCATCTTCGTCATGGCCTGTCCTGATTGGCTCCTCGTCGCTGTACAGCGCAGCATGGTCGCTGGCGGTGTTGCTGATAAAACCGTGGCTCCCGGACCCGAGAAGGTCGCTGGCAGCCGACTCCATCTCATCCACCGTCATGTGGCACGCGTCGGCGATCTCCCGCTTCGCAAACGCCACAAACTTTGGATCCCGAGCGTAAAGACCGAGGCCCTCTGAGATCAGCACCTGCGGGAGGACAAACAGAAGCGGGATAAACATCTGATTCTGTTTGAAACTCAGTTATTGATCAGTGATCAATCAGCGATCAGTCCTCACCGCCTCCACCAGACTGTCGGCTGACCCTCTTTTCTCAGTAAAAGGTGCTCCAAGCTGTGAGGGGACTCTGAGGGTGGTGTATGCTCTGTATGGGGGCGGAGCTGCAACACAATCAGATGACACATTCAGACACGGAGCGTGACCACCTCCCGACCAGAGTGCACACACATACTGTTTGATAGCACATTACCACAGGACAGCTAATTACAGCATCTATTACATACATGTATTACTATTATTATACAGGAAGTACTGCTCTTCTTGGCAGGTGCCTACAGGTAATGTCAACTATCTTAACTGCTTGTGTATCAACATCTTTCCAGCACAATTTTCCTCCACAAATGATATCAGAGGGCACAGACAGTTTCCTTCTCTGCTGCTGCACCGCTGCGCCTCCTCTGAGCTCGGGCCAGCAGCACCAGGACTGCTGCCAGTTCAGGCTTTAGTTCTCCATTCATTTACAAAACATTCACACAGTATTCTTGAGTGACGCATGCCTGGGCTCAGGCATGAATGTCAGCTGTGATTATCCAACTCCCTCAGATGAAGTCTGTCTGTGAACTTCATGCAGAGTCTGTGTGTAGGTGTGCATTTGTTCATCCCTCCTACCTGGTGTCCCTGCAGGGTTGCCGTACCAGGCCGGTCTGGGTGCTGCACCTGTCACGCTCACACCTGACGGAGGAGAGACTTTAAACCCCAGGAACATGTGCACAGAGCAGCTAAAATCAACACACTAGTGTTGACTTTGATCAACAATAACACTGCAGCCTCCTCACCTCTTCCTGCTCCTCCCTTCTTCATCTCACCACCAGGTCCTCCTCCTCCTCCTCCTCCCCCCCAGGGTGGACTTCCTTCCTCCTCCACCAGGATGAGAGGAGCGTAGAGCAGGCGACCGCGGCGAGGGCACGGGTTCGCCCACGATGCTGAGGAGGCTGCCGCGGAGCGACCGGAGGAGTGACGGGACTCGTAACTGTTGAATGTTTGCTGAGGAGAAGAGATTTTACTGAAAAGGTGAGATTTGTGTGTGTGTGTGTGTGCGCGTGTGTGCGCTCGCTGCGTGTTTTACCTGTGTGCGTGTGTGGCGCGGCGGCGATGTGGGGTGGTAGGTCCCGGGGATCGGCAGGTCGTCGCTGCTGCCCTGTCTCCTCAAACACTGGATGTTAAATGACGGCTTCCGACCTGACACATCAAACAAACTCATGACGTCAGCTGTGACGATGCAGGGACAGAGGGGATTCTGGGGCTTCTTCTCACCTGTGGGCGTGGCGGGAAGTAGGCGTCTCCTGGTTGTCCTCCTCCCCTCGCTGTAGCCATTACCATAGCTGCTGTTGGTGTAGGAGGAGTGGCCATCGTAATGGTCTCTGTACAGAGGCGGCTCATCAGGGTAGCGCCTGCAAAGACACAAAGGAAAATTATTAAACCAATCTTTCGATGTATGTAAAACACCTCTGGGGGTCGCAGCAAAGGTACGTCTCCTCTGAGTGCACCTGTCTCTGGAGGTGATGCTGTCGTTGTCGTCTTCTCTGCTATAATAACCCTGCTCTCCATATGCCTCCATGTCTCCGTTCCTCCACGATCTGTCCCTCGAGTCCCTCCTGCAGGCCAAAGAAAGTGTCGACTTAGTTCAGTTTATTTATAAGCACAATTAAAAACACCATTAGGTGACCAAAGTGCTTAATCTGAACCTCAGGACAGTTAGGAGCATCTGCTCAGCAGACCTCAGGGGGGCTGTGCAAATATTTCCCCCGACCGACTTTCTGCTGTGGGAACGTTTTGTGTGGCTGCCTACCTTCCTTTGTAGTACGACGGCCTTTTGTGGCCGTGGTCCAGCATGCCGTTCTTCGCGGACGAGCGGCGGTGGTGATGTTGATTAATGGATGACCTCATGCTGTCTCCCCGGCGAAGATGCTCGTCATGATCGCTGCCATTTCCCGCCTTGGTGAGAGACCCGACCCGGTGGATCAGACCTCCGTTCGAGACACCGCCGTCACCCACAACACCACCCTGACCTGTAAAACGGGTTGAATGGACCCCCTCAGTGTCATGCAACCACAATTTCAACCACTTTCCTTGTTCATAGAAGACAACATAAGCGGTTGGTTACCAGTAGGTGTCAGTACTGAGCCTCGTCGTTCTTTATCTGGTGCATAACCATTTTCAGCCTGCAGACACAGAGACATAAAGAATCACTTTTAGAGGCCTGCTCCATCACTTCAGAAAACCAAAGTTATCAAGCTTTTTAGATACAAAGGTGTGTTCATCTGAATAAAGACCTTATATGCAGCGTTCTCCTCCATCTCCTCATCCTCCATCATGGCCTCCTCCTCCTCCTCCAGGTCTTCATTCAGAGCCAGGCGCATCTCTGGACCCAGATCCTGCAGCGTCTTCAGACCCGCTTTACACAGCTACACCAAAACACAAATAAAAGCATGAAGACCCGAAAGTATAACTGAAGACTGTGTCAGTGTGTGACTCAGAGCATCCCTCGGTGACGGGAGACTGGAGATGAGGAGATGACTCCATAATCAGCTGAACTAGTTTCAACAATTCAACAATGTAATGCATCACGTCTTTCAGTCCATGGACTCAAACCCATGTATCCAGGTTTTCTCATGGAGCTTTCCAATCCACCCATGTCTGGTTATTCCAAATCGGATCATGGTGTCAGCAGGCTAAACAGCTATTCCAGACAGCAACATTTTCAAGTTCTAGCGTGTTCTGGGTCTTCCCGGGGATGTCCTCCAAGTTGGGAAAACCTCCAAAGAAAGATGTCCATTCAGGCATCTTTATCACATATCTTAACCACATTCCAAATTTGTGGCACTCCAAGCTACCTTTGGATGTCTCGGCTCCTTATCCCATCTCTAAAACGGACCCATCGTACGATGGAAACAGTGTTTTTTAGATGGACGCACCTGGACAGCGGATGGGTTGGGTGAGTCGTTTTCTACAGTCAGATCTCCCTTCTCTTTCCTCTTCCTGAACTTCCTGAAGTAGTCTTGGATAAGGAAGGTGGCGTAAAACTTCCCAACAGTCACTTCCTCCTCTGTGGACGGAGAAGAGACAGTTCAGTGTGCAGTACTCGTGCTAAGACTTGCAGTAACAGTACTACATGTAGTGTGAACGATCAGAATACCTTCATGTGGTGGTATGACTTCATCCAAGAGTTTTGGCTTAATTCTCTTCCAGATCTTCTTGATGATCACCCTCAGCTCCTCGTTCTCCTGCTCAGCGTTACCTAGCAATAGCATCCAGAGGGCGGGATGAGCTAAAGATTATGGCTGGTTATGGTTATTGTGATTAGAGGATTTTGGCTTGTTACCAGTGACTCGCTTTTATTTTTCCTTTGATTCTCCTGATTAAACACCCAATAATACAGAAGCTCAAATAGGAAACCAGTGTTTGATCTATTTAACCATCTAAAATCACTGCAAGCGTACAACTCCGGCAACCTTTCATTCGTCGACGCAGTTGTGGTCAAAGGTTTTCAATATTTTGGTTTTCACAAAGTTTGCTGCTTCGTTGTTTTTAGATCGAATGTTTCTGACTCACTGAAGTATCAACGCTTCGAGTTTGCCAGAATTTGTGGGTTTTTGTTTGGAGATTGACCAAAAATTCTCGATGGGATTAAGATCCTGACCCAAATATTCTATATTTTGTTCCCCGAGTCACTTGGGTATAATTTTTGCTGTATGACAGGATGCTTCAACGTGCTGGAAGAGGCATTCTTCACCAAACTGTTACTCTTGGAGGATGTTGTGGTATTATTCTTCATTCATAGCTGTGCTCTTAGGCAAAACTATGAGCCACAATCCCACACACGACTGGTCTCAGGGAGCTTTACTGTTGGCATAACCCAGAGCCGATGGTCGTGCTTACCTGCTCTTCTTCAGACAGTCATTTTTCCACAATCACACAATCGGAAAACGACTTTAGCGCAGCCCTCAGCAGTGTAAAACCTGACTTGTTACAGAATATCCGTCTGTCCCCGATGGTTTTCCTGGATAAACGCGGCTTCTTTGCTGCTCGTTCTGACACCAGGCCATCTTCCAAAAGACTTTAATCCCATCGAGAATCTTTGGTCAATGCTAAAGAGGCAGGTTGGCAAATTGAACAAACAGAACTATCCTCCCTGAAAGCATCCGTCAATACTCACACCTGTGTTAACGAGAGGATCACTGAAATGATCTCAGCAGGTACATTAGGGGCTGGGCTATTTAAAAAGCATCTGATCACTCTTCATAAAATTCTTTAATTAATCAGTGTTGCTCACAGGACATAACACGCACCTTCAGTTTTGATTTTGAGGGCAGTGCGAACCAGAGCGAACAGCGTGGCGTTGAAGGTTACCATCCCATCGGCGTTCAGAGGCATGTTCATTGCCACCAGACGCTGCGATGGAGAGGGCGTAAATTAGGGCTCTTAACTCCAACCTTACATGCTTGGCTCTGAACAGCAGCTGCAGCAAATCGTATAGTGAACCTTTTACCTTGCAGGCGACTCTGTGAGGGCAAAGCTTCCCAAACCCAAGAGGAGGCTGAATCCTCCTGAGCAGAGCAACAACGTCCAGGTGTTTTATCCGTCCTCTGAGAACAAAGAACCATCAGGAATTTTATCATCATCTCTCTGGAACAACTGAACGGAACCTTCCTGATTTAGGTTAATTAATAATGATGTCCGTGTGTGATGGACCGTTAGTTATTTGACAAACCTTCTGTCTTCACCCTCATTAACTAAAGCTAAACTGAAAACTAAAATTAAGTGTGAAAAAGTATTTTAGTTAACAACATAAAGGGAGGATGACTTTAGTCTTTGGCAATTTGGTCATTAACATCTTAAAAACTCACTTGGCCTCTGGATCATATTCAGACCAGATCCTTTTAAACTCGTCCAAATGATGCGGACCCAGAATCGACCAATCACGTGTCAGGTAATCAAAGTTGTCCATAATGACAGCGACAAATAGGTTGATAATCTGAAGGAGAAGAAAGTATTCAGGTCTGCAGTCATGTACACTCAATGGTCACTTTATTAGGCACACCTGTACAATCTGCAGTCAAATCCAACAACTCAGCTGGAACATTTATCTTCATGCAGCTAGTAATGTTCAGCATTTAGAAATGTCAGCAGTGAGTAATAGAGGCGAGACCGGACCGATCTTTTTCTGTTTGTATGAGATAAGAAAATAAAAGCTGCAGCTTTTCTCTATTTAACTGTTATCTAAATAAATAAAGTAACAAAAACACTGCACTTCACTCCGATTCTGTGTTTGTGTGTGCCTGTGTGTGTGTGTGTGTGTGTGTGTGCCCTGACCAGGAAAGCACACAGCATGAAGAAGCTGATGAAGTAAACGATGGCGAAGTTGCTGCCGCAGCTGAACTCCTCCCCGGGTTCGTAGTCTGAATCGGGGTCGCAGCGTTTCCCTGGAAGACTGGCCAACATGATCTCCTGCCACGCCTCACCGGTAGCACACCTGCACACACATCCAGGTAAAATAACTAGAAAATAATAAATTCTTTGTCCTGCTTGGTGAGAACTGCTTCTGCTTTGATAATTTGAGAGCAGCAGGACCCAGAGCAGATCCCTGCAGGATACCAGAAGTGATTTAGTGAGTTCATGTAAAGATGAGAAGAGGAGAAACAAAACAAGGAATCTTAAGCGCTGGAAATGAAGGCAACTAGATTTCTTTTTGGCTCATGAGAATGCTTTAGGTCAGGGAATGTCAACTGGCGGCCCGCGGGCCACATCCGGCCCGCCAGAGTTTTCCATCCGGCCCCCAGAATACTACTGCCACTGCTACATACGCCAAGCAATCGTCATAACCCCTTAAATACCCGTCTCTGACTAGTCTGAATTACAGAACGCTTCCAACTGTAATTTCCCATTGCCCGTAAATGCCTCAGTGTCCCATGAACCAATCAGAATGCAAGATTGGACCATGTGCCGTCAAGCCTTTACTGGCGGCCCTGAGCCGCTTCTGTTGATGGTGATCAGATTGTAAACAGCTGATGGTGAGTCTAACCTTGTTTTGTATAGACCTGGGCCCCGTTTCAGAAAGCAGGGTAAGTGCAAACCCTGAGTAAGTTCTGGGGTAACTATGTGCATACCCTGGGTTTTCGGTTTCAGAAAACCAGGTAGCCGTTACCCCGAGTTAACTTACTCCCACAACTTACTCCGTGAACCAACCCTGCTCCGTAGCAGGGTTACTTGAACAAACCCTGAGTATGTGTGACTCTGCAGCTGAGAGTTGGACAGGAAAGTGTCAGACAGGGCGTGTTCTTTCCTAGAGGAGCCTGTAGACTCCGCAGAAATCTACGTCGGGAGAGAGCGATAAGACCGCGATTAGACGCCTTTTCATTTCCCGATGAATATCTGTTTGAGCGGTACCGTTTTTCACGGGAGTCAT
>VOQJ01017872.1:14756-34603 GCA_015052665.1 Apistogramma diplotaenia | reverse complement strand
TATATATATATACACACACACACACCAAAAAGCCTGTTGTCGACGTGGCTGCCAGGTCCTCGTGCTCCTCTGCCACATTAGAGACTCAGCTCACGTGCTTCTCTCCTCCCACTGAAGCTGATCACTACCTGTATGGTCTTAATCACGTTGATAAACAGGTGATTTTTCCCATACTACTCCACAAAAATCACCCACTAGTGTTCTGTACTCCTCCTCCCATCACTCATACATCCTGCCACTCCATAGCCAGTTGCTCGTCAGAGTGATTCACAGGGTTGGGGGGTGGGGATGAAGATGTTGAAGGTAGTGGATGTGTGGAGGTGGACGACGCAGCAGAGGGAGGTGAACTAAACCTGCTGGTGGCCTGCCACCTTAAAGCCCATGATTTTCTTCCGCTCCACACACACTTCAGGCCGTTCTGCTTGACATCGGCCTGCAGCTTCCTCCTGTAGGAGTTCTTGCATTTCCTTCGCTCCAGCCTCAGGTTGTCTCAAGGTCGTCTCCTTGGGCACCTCTTGTCCACGTTTAGATGACTTGAGTGAGTCAAAACAGTGGAGGATTATCGGCACCACCTGCGAATGACTAATACGGGGCTCTGTGGGACAACAGTCTGTGAGGAAAGTTGCTTAAACATAGTGGACTTTGTTTTCACAGTATGCAGCAGTGCACCTGCCATATACTGTATTTATGTGACCTTATATCGGTTCTCCATTCAACTTTCCCCTCATCTGCATGTACTGCACTCCTAAAATATCACTAATACACCTTTAAATGTTGCATTTAATCTGCTCCACCAAGAAATATTTTTTCCTTTCTATTTATTTTGTCTTCTCCCTCCAAAATGTTCATGTGACAGAAATTAATTGCCCCACATTAGAGTTTATTTCCTCCTGTGGGTATAAAAGTGACATATTATGAAATAAACCAGGCGTGCATTTAATACACAATATTATTACTGTATACGTTTTGATGATTTTCCTTTTATCTCCCGAACGCACAAACAGGGCTAATAATCCGCTGGCAACACCCGTTAGCTCGCCACTGGAAAACAAGGAGAAAAAATATACAATACAGACATAAAACATAATGTGATACAAGGGGAAAATATAAATGTACACATTTATATAAATAAAAGCAAAATGATATGTATATAAACAATAAATCACTGCCCAAACCACAATAAGAATCAGACAGGGAGTTAAAACTGTTTTATTTTTGTATTTGTGTAAAATTAATCTAGTGAAGCCGATGGGAGGATTTTAGGCTTATTTCAGCAATGGATCATGGGACCCAAGGAAGAAGGAAATTTATCAGATAAGCCTCTTACTGTGTACTTTATTTTCTCAAAGCTCAACGACAATATTCGAGGAGAGGGACTCTGGGGGACTTGACAATTTCCTGTTGAGGAAAATCCTCCTGCGAGCCGACACCAATGCAAATGTAGCAATTCAGAGTCATTCAGTAAGAAACAAAAAGGAGGATTTGTTTAGTTTCTCGTTGAATACAAAGTGAGACACCTAAAACAGGGAATCTCAGCAATCAGCTTCGGTTCAACATGTAGGAGCAGATTAAGATGAGGGTGTGAGGAGGCTGCTGCCTGTGAGCTGCGTTCTAGTGAAAACACCAAAATGATATTTAGGTTTCTGTCCGCGGTGATATTCTGCTATGATAAACCTGCAGCATATGATTGTACACTTTAACTGAAAGCTGCGAATTTGTTTCCTGAGGATGTGCAGTGAAGCGCTGCAGGTTAGTGTACTTGCCAAAGGTCGTTAGGTGCACTTTTACTTAATTAGGTCCAGCTGGGATGTGCAGTCACCAGGAGGCACATCACTTCAAATATTTTTGGTTTTTTTTTTTTTTTTTGCAGGTGCAGGCTGCAGATTATTCTTCCACTCACACATATGCACTTTTTTTTACCCACAAATGTAAGCATTCATATTCAAATACACTCTATTATTATTATGGGAATTGCTGTTCACTCTGGAATGCCTTTAAGACCTAAAATTCACCTGAAGACAGAGTTCTTTATTTTTGGGAGTATTCTTTTATTCAGTTGGCTGGGCCACATGATATGCTAATGCAACATATATTGTTTCTAGCTGCCTTCAGGAGAACACACGACAACATGCTTTACAATCTAGTGCAGCAAATGTTTAATATTTAATTCTTAACATGAATTAAGGAGATGGCAATGATAGCTCCTATCTGGATTGGATCCTGATGCACACGTGCACGGTTCCCTGTCAGCAGCAAAACTTTACACGGGGATGAAACTGCATAATTTAAAACCTGGGAATGTTTTGCAAATTCAAAATCAAACGTGAGATCATAATTGGGAGATATACTATATACACTATACAACATGCAGCTGTGTTAGGAGCTTTTAATATGGAAAAGCATCAAAGGAGGAAACCCTGGAACACATTGATCGATTTGCAGCCTTCAGTAGAAACAGTCTAATGCTATCAAGTCATCTACAACTGAGGTTAGGTTCACTCCGTCCGATCACTGCATTAGTCGTCAATTAACCCTTCCAAAAAGAGGCATTTTGGGGTGTGGGTGTGGCTTTAGTAGTGGGTGTTAACTGTGACAAGGGGAGGCAGGCCAGGAGGTTCTGATTCAGTTATAATTAATCAATGAGTATTTTTTTCTGAAAGTATGCACATGTCAGTGCAGGAGTTAACAGATTCTGCAGATCATGCAGAGAGCGATGCTGACAACATGAGGCTTTCTGGTGATTCCTGTTTCAACTTCAACTTCTTCCAACTGCAGCGGCGACCTCGCAGTCCTGCCATTAAAACCGCACGGATTATTTGGAAGTTTAAGGTCCACGGGACTGAAGCCAACATCCCTGGACGAGGCCACAGGAGGAAAACTGATGACAGACTGACGAGACGGATAATTTTGTAGATTGGTATCTATATTTGATTAGTAAATATTAAAAAAAGTAAAATGTAAGATTAAGAAATGTAGTCCAGCTGGTGACCATTTAGAGTGAAAAGTGTGCAACGTTCTGCTTTCATGAACATCCAGGTACCTGTAGTGCGATTTAATAAGTTCTGACACCAGGGTCCCGGAAAAACATGATAACAATAATGACAACAACAACAGCTACGATAATAAAAAAATACATTTCTATTGCGTTTATCACATTTATCAAACCCAGCATTGCAAACTGAGTCCCAGAAACACAGAAGAAAAAAACGAACCAGGAAGAACAAATCGAGGCCATGCACGACTCAAACGCAGCATCTAAATTAAAATGTGATTCCCATCATAATGAAGAGCTATGCAGAAGTTAAAATATTAAGATGGAGTTAAACGAAGAATGTTGAAAGATTCAAAACCTACTGTATATTAATAAGAAAAAAGGATTATTATATAAAGAAGTGACTGATGAGGTGAGCTGGATCTGCTCAGGCCGGCGATCCCACAGCCGAGGAGCCATAACAGCAAACGCTTGATTGGCTTTTGTCTTTAAGTGTGAGGTGGGAACAGTTAGCACGTTTCTATTGGAGGATTTGAGGCTGTCGGTACAGGAACAACAGTTTAAGGACTCTGGGCCAAAGAGCTTCGAGGAGAGCTTTAAAAATAATAAGTCAAATCTTAAAATCACTTCTAAAAGGAACGGGCAGTCAGTGTAGAGCCATGGTGTGGTATGTTGTAAGGCCTGCTGCAACAGTTTGCACAATCTGAAGTCAATTTAATGCTTTTTATTGATATCTGTTAAAACCCCATTGTAGTAATCGAACCGAGAATGAGTAGAAGCGTGAATAATAGTGTGAATGTCACTAAAAGTTAGTACTGATCGTGTCCTCGTGAGACTCCTTTGGTGGCAGTTTCAGGACTGGGTAACCTTGTTTATATGATTAGTATCAGAAATCACACTCAGCTGATTTCATATGAACTCATAAAGGACCGAGGGAGGACTCGGCTGGGACCTTCAGCCGTGTGTCATCGGCACGGCAGTGGAATAAAATGTCGTATTTGTCTATAATGTGGCCAAGAGGTTGCATTTATTAACAAAACGAGATCCCAGCACAGACCCCTGAGGGACTCCATAATTAAACACAGTGGAAATGACCTAAAACACCTCAGAGGGAGGTATAGCTACCCACTGCTGCAATCTATGGTCTACTGTATCAAATGCAGCACTTACAGTAAGTCAAGGAGCAGAAGACCATTCAACATTATCAGCAGTTCTCAAAATATATATAGTTGTTACCTTGCAAGCGCAGGCTCAGTACTGTGAAGCTGGCAGAACATTTCCAGAGACGTTGTGACTCATTCAGGAGCTGCAGAGAGAACGTTTGCTATACAAAGTAGCTGTGCAGCTAAAGGTAGCATCTCTTTATGGACTGCATAGCTGAAGCAGAACGTGTCCCAGGGGAACAAATGTCATTCTCGGGACAATAACCACTCGGCAATGTGTGGCTGAAGGTCCACATCCACAGAAAGAAAAGCATGCAAACACGAATACACATAAACACACTGTACATAGAAGCAAGCAAAAAGGGTCCATTTTTTCACCATGAACTCGTGAAGCGTGGCTGACTCAGCGCTTCATTCATGCCAGCAGATTCATGCACTCAGAGTATGAATCCAATATTCCTCTCTGAGGGGGACTTTTTCTTTCATTCCTCAGCCCTTTAATAAAGCTGCACAGCCATAGTTCACTTGTGCATAACTTTGTGCCACAGCTTATTCCACATTTTGAGTCCGCAGCAGACACAAAATCTGCCCTGCACCGAGGCCTTTGTGTTTATCCAGTATACACCAAACCACAAGAGCATCTCTGCATAAAGAGTGTGTGTTCTGCTGTAGTTTATGGAAAATCTGACAGCGTCGGATTGGACAAGTGGCCACTGGGGCAAACTGGCAGTGAGATATTCTTAACTGTCTCCTTTGCTGCAGTCACAACAGCTACAAGAGGCTTTAGACTTGAACATAAAAGAGGTGATTTGATCAGCTAATCTTAACGAGTCGTACTGTGGCACACCAGAAAACACTCGACGACTTGCTTCATTTATCATTATCAAGTTGTTTTGTTGCTGATTTTTTTTCACGAGCAAGCCTAAATTTAAAGAAATTAGAAAGCCTAATTTTTTTTTTATTAAAGTAGCATATGAAGTGTTTTATTTGATTCTATAGAAGGCACAAATCCATAATTCATCCGTATTGCTTTTCATGAATCCTTTCCCCTGGGGGGAAGCTTAAAGTGAGGAAAGTGAGGAACTTGGAAACAGATAAAGGTCCTCAGTGCTTGGAAACACTCCATTAAGATTCAGTGTCAGTCATTTCAATTTGAAACCAGTCAGTGATGCTATAAATGAAAGTTTAATCGAGTTATGCTGGGATAAAATTATATGATTGTTCTATTTAACAACACGGGCTCAGAATCAACATTTTCAGAGTGAAGTATGAGAGGAAGCACAGAATTAAAGGTAGGATTGATAAGGCACAGAGACAGATCTGACACTGAAAGAGGGACGAGGGATTAAACAAAGAAGCTGCATATCTGCTGGTTTATTTTACTTCATAATGTGTGAAATATTTGCAGCCTGAAACTACAGTGACCCAACTTTCTTTTCCAGACTTCTCATGTAAAATTTGTTTCCCAGTTTCTGTGGTTTTCCGCCGATAAATGAATGAAAAAGAAGAGTTTACATATAGATTAAAAATAACTCACTGGAGGGCGACGAAATAATAAACAAAGGCATATTCTGTCGCAAAGCCTTTGCAGATCAGAGATTACTGCAGTCTCTCTAACTAACAATAATAAGAATAAAACTTAATCATTTATTATGAATAAGACACTGACCCATTTTAGCTTCAGAGCTAAACAGTAGGCTATCTGGACAGCTTGAGAAGGAAATACTTCAGGGATATGAGGACTGTTTTACATTCCTTTATTTCCTACCATCTTGATTTTTTTGTGAGACACTGTGTGACTCAGCTCTGTCTCGCCTGTCTGCACAGCTTCTTTTTTTTTTGGCACAAAGAAGACACAATGTCTTCCTTCCACTGGCCTTTAAAACATAATCGATTGTAAGTTTCAGGCCCTTTTTTGTTTTTAAATTCTTAACTTAAATCTCTTTCCCACATTTAGGCACTTTATATGTTACATCTTTGCAGTCGTTACATTGTTTTTATCTGGTCCAAGCCCATGATAACTGATATGAGAATGTGAGCAAACACTATCACTCCTCGCCATTACGGCACATACCCATCAAGGCAACATATATATGAGTCACTTTGGCCTAGAGACTGGTCAGCGAACCCCTGGCAACCTCTGGTCGCTAGGCAAAGATGCCTATCCCCGTACTGGTTGGTGAGCAGTTGCTGGAGGTTGCTGGTTTGTGTCACGCGTTTCACAGTAATACGTAAAAACATCACAGTGGAACATTTAGTAGAAAATGACTAAGAAATTTCTACCCAGATGGAGTTAAAAAGATCTCTATATCTGGTTCTCGTCTCTGCTTTCAGGTCGGAAAGATGAAATCACTGTGGAAGTGACCTAAATGTGCATTCTTTATAATGGCCAACAGGGGGCACTTCCCAGTGTTACAAAACCACTTCTGGTTGTCTAGAAGTGGGCCTGAAATTGGCCCCGGGCCTCTGCTCTGGGACCTCAGAAGAAGCCATTTCCTGGTGGATTTATGGGCTCAGCTGCTAGTTTCAAGTCTAGCTGAAATAAAAAGTTGAGTTCATTTCAACCTCATTAAAGTCAGGTAGTAAGATGGACAAGGGTCACAGTCAGAGACACCACACAGTCATAATATCTATTCTTCTTTTAAAAGCCAGTAAAGGTGAAAATGCACAGCTCAAGATTTCACAACCTCTGTAACCAACTATGTCTTATATGTTTTATATATGGTCTCTGCGTGAAGCTACAAGCTGGAGGCTGCTAGCCACCAATAGCATAAGGAACCTTCATCTCCAGCAGAACTGTTGGCACCCACATAGTAGGAGGCAGGTTTTGACACCTTAGATCATTTTAAACTACCTTTTGAAGTTAGCAAACTGACTGTCTGCCTTATACATAAAAGTATTGCAACTTTAAATACTGCTACAAAATCAAAGTGTGTGAAAAGAAAATGGCTTCAAGCTATGCAGATTGTGACTGACTGAATGAGGCTTTCCCTTCGGGGCTTATCTTAGCAGTGCCACTGTTCGGTACAAACACATACAATCTTGTGTGCTTGACTGAACCCTTCCAAACAATGACGAATGTTTTATTGATTATTAATGGATCGTTTTAAAGATTTGGGGTGCATCTATCAGAAAATGTAGTGCTGGTTGGCGTATTCAGTCTCTGGCTAGGTGCTGCAACAACTCTAACTGTGGTACATTAAAGACTGATGCACAGCCAGCCATCTGCAATTCACTGTGATATTTAATTGAAGGCAAATCTTGGAAAATGATGAAAAACGGACTCAAAACCCTTCCTTCAGTGCAGGTCACATACAAAATGATTCACTCTGTAGCCGGACGGTTGCTAGTGGACATTCAAGGCTCTGGTTGTGTAGCTAACTAATATATTCCCCTGTCAGGTGACAGTTTGCTTTGCTCTCATTGGCAGTTGCTTCAGTGTCTTCCCTCAAAGCTGATATAACTCTGCTCACTTTGGGGTTATTTCACTCTGGTGCTGCAACATGCTGCCAGATTTAATAACATACCAACGTCTCTGGGGGCCAGATGACTGCTAGCCCCTTTAAAGTGGTGAATAAGACTGAACCCACTGGCCACACCTTAATTAACCCGTCTGCAGCCACAAATGGCATCATATTTACCAGCTGTAAAGATGTTTATTTCAGCATTCATGGGAACTAATTTGCTTGTCAAGTGAGCTTAAACTGGTCATCGCTAACTTTGGCATGAACTATTTAACTGATTATTTAACTAACCATTATTTAACTATTATCTAACTATTTAAAGCCAGAAATGGCAGCCCAACCAAGAAAATATGAACTAAATATACTGTCACATTGACAGCTGAGTAGATGTGGCATGTGGCACACAGATTACAAGCAATAAACCAATTGCAGCTACTTCTGATCTCAACTTGTTATGTGTATAAAGCACCCTTACCCACAGAATTAATGTCTTCCATTCCAACCTCTCCACCGCCTCCATGGGCAAAGCTAAGGATGTCCGGGACAAAACTGTAGACCTGCACAAAGCTGGGCTACAAAACCATCACCAAGAATCTTGGGAAGAAATTGCCAACCGTTGCTGTGATTATTCGGAAATGGAAGAAATATAAAATGACCATCAATCAACCTCAATCTGGAGCACCATGCAAGATCACGGGAGGAGCTTGTTAATGATCTGACCACAGTTACATTGGTAGCACACTATGCTGTAATGGATTGAAAGTTTGCACGAGCATCTAAATGATTCAGAGAAGGCTTGGGAGAAAGTGCTGTGGACAGATGAAACCAAAATCGAGCTGTTAAATGTTGAGTATGACCCAAAGAACACCATCCCCACAGCCAAGCACGGAAGTGGAAACATTAAACTTTGGGTCTGTTTTTCCGCTTAGGGTGCAGGACAACTTCACTCTACTGAGGGGTCAATGTACCGTAATATGTGGGACGAGAACCTCCTTCCCTCAGCCAGAACACTGAAGATGGGTGACAATGACCCAACACATATTGGCAATCTCCAGACTGCAGTTTTACAGGAAATCTGTGGAGGGAGCTGAAGGTTTGAATTGGCAAGCGGCAGCCAAGAAATCTAAAGGATTTAGAGAGTTCCTGTGAAGAGGAGTGTGCAAACCTGGTGACCAACTACAACAAGCTTACTGCTGAGGTTGGCATCGAGGGTTTCTCCACCAAGTACTGACTTCTGTTTTTCTTGGGGATCAAAGGCTTATTTGACTCAATGGCTCAATGACTCAATTTATAACTCTTCTTCTCTCCATTAAAATGAACCTACCATAAAAATTAGAGACTGTTTGTTTCTTTGTAAGAATCTGTTGCATGTCCCATCCACTGAAATTTAAATTCTGGCATTAGTCCCATTTAGGCAGGAGCTTGGTCTTGCTATCCCATAATAACTTGGGGGAAAAAGAGCAAGTGCGTGCAGGCACAGAAATAATGTGACAGACAAAAGGATCCACACCTACAGATCTTGCCAGAAGAGTTATCCCACTGGCTGCAGAGAACTAAAACAGTCTGGTTCATTAATCTGGGAAAGATCATCGTTTGGGATGGAAACAGTTACCGGTTCTGTCGGTGTTCTCTGATCCCAACCATCCACCCCAACCTCCAACACAAGAGTGGCAACAGTACCTGTGACATCTAGAGATTCTTTATATTTGCATTTCTCTGCACCGTTCGGAAACTTAATTGTGTGTCTTTTCTTTTTTCATAATGGTCAAATATCCCAGGGGAAGACAGTTTTGCACTGATACATATATTAGGAAAGACAATAAATCACTAACACCTGCACGGTCCACCCAGTGTTTACATGTCAACTTTAAAGGACAAAGAAAATATGCATTTGTGTGACTTTCTTTTGAGCATCATTCCTCCGTCTTTCCTGCCTGCGTGGTTCCAGCTCACCAGTAGGTGGAGCTTGTCTCCTTTGGCTTGAGAGAGAGCGAGAAAGAGGGAGAGAAGGAGATGATTAAAGAGAGAAGAAAGACAGCAAGAGGAGAGGCAGAAAGAGAGAGCGAGAGGGAGAGAAATGGAGGGAGGGATGGATGGATGGATGGAGAGGGAGGGAGGGGAGAGCAAGCGTCAGCACTCCATGTGTTAAAAGGGCAGATGGTAACCGCGGGTAACTGAGGAGCAAACCACTCTGCTGGCCACAGAGCAAGAGATCAGCGGAGAGAGGGAGATAGAGGGAGGGAGGAGAGTGAACACATGCAGCGTAGCAGAGGAGAGGAGCATCTGAGAGGAAGCTGAACGCTTGCTCTGACAGAAGGAGAGAGGGAGGGAGGAGAAGACTGAGTACTTCTTCTCCACACTAACAAGGAGGCAGAGAGCAAAAAGAGGGGCAAAGACAGAGACAGAGGAGATGTTGAGATAGTAACAGGAGGGGGAAAAAGTATCCCTCCCAGCCACTTAGAGAGATACAGAGACAAAGAGGGAGGGAAAACAAAAGGGGCTGGAGAGATTGTGGAGTGAGGAGAAGGAGGCGGCGGACGGGAGATAGTTAAAGGAACTGCAAGACTGATCAATGAGCGGCTGAGATTTCGGGAAGAAATTTAGACTCAGCGAGAAAAAGAGGGAGTCAATGACAGGGGAAGATAGATTAATGAAAGATGGGAACAAAACATCTGGAGAGAAAGAGACTTAAAGAGAAATATTTAACAGGAGACAGGGGCATCTAGCGGGAGGCAAATTGAGCAAAGAAAGGGAGAAGAATTAAAAAAACATTTAGAGAAGGACAGGAGGAGAAGAGTGGAAAGAAGAGGGGGAGCGGAGGGTGAAATATTTAAGAAGAGACAGAAGCTGAGCAGGGAGAACGCCGAGTTAAAGAGTCACTGGCAAAAACTTAGAGAAGTGAGAGAATAAATCAGAGCAGCAGAGGGAAACTGCGCTCTCCCTTCCTTTCTTTAATTTCCTCGCTTCCTCCTCTTCTCGACAAAACCTAAGAGGGGGGGTGAAGTGGGGGGAGAGTTGAGCGGTGTAACATCAGAAGAAGGAGAGCAGTTTTCAAGGCTTTTTCCTGCCAAGTCCAGAGAGATAAAGAAACATCCAGGTAGATATTTAACTACATGAAAGCCAAGAATATCCAATGGCGTGTTACTACATTGTGATCAGTTCCACCCACCTGCGTGACGGACAGCTGAGGAGCATCAAGGGGGTTTTCAGAGGACCAATAGGAACCAATGGCCAAAGGAACACGGTAAGACCTGACAGTTACTTCTTTTATAGCTCCGGAGTTTGTAGAAAGAAGGGAAAAAGACAAGTTTAACTGTGTGTGACGTCCGTGCTGCGGGAGTCGACTCAGATATTTGAAATCGAGGCTGTCTTTTTTTGGGAGGGGGTCAGTTTGATTCTAACTACATTTAACTGGAATAAATCCAGAATTCATGTGAGGAGCTATTAGTGTTTTTATTTTCCCGCACCACACGAATGCCCAGGAAATCATTACCCCTACATTAACATTACTTAAGCCACTCCCACTCACTTGATTGTCAGCTCCTTAATCATAGTGTTTGTAGAGTTAATTAATTGCCACTTCCATTAGGTTAATTGACTCAGTATTGGAGGCAGAAAGATGCAGATGGGGGTGGGGAGGCCGGTGAGGATCGCCGTCTGTTGCACTAAGAGCTTCCCTGGCTCCGAGTCCGTACTTAAACATGCTCCGCATTAGATTTTTTTCCCTCCCCTTTTAGCCTTTCGAGTGTTTACTGATTGAGTTCAGTAAAAAGTCAGGTGGGTGTCCTCTCTTTACATTCACATTCATCCCGAGTCTGACATGCCACTTAAGCTCTTTTACGACGGTCCTCAGTCTCAAACGCGTGCACTCGGCTCATTATCACACGGTTTTCCGCACGTCTCGGAGTGTAAATTTCACCTTTACTGTACCTGCTCATCTCAAGCCTCCTCGTGGTAATGAGATGGGAAATATCCAAAAGTAAAGCCGCATGATATTTAGAGACAAATTAAAAGCCTTAGCTGCATTTTAATTAAAACCTGAATGAAAATGAGATATTCAGAATGACTGTGGGGTCGTGAAGCTGTGTGGGATGCTTCGACCCGACCAGATGAGTCACACACTTCTTGACTTTTTTCTACTTCTCTAAACTCCAACTAAACCTACTCCATCCGTGCCGAATGTTACAGGCAAACATAATTACAGCGAGTCCTTGTAGAGAGGCACCAACGATTCCAACAGGCTTCAAAGAGACACGTCAGATGAGACGTCAAGAGGTCGTGTAAGGGCAGTACTACAGTAAGCTCATTAGGCATAAAACACTTGCTGCAAGGTTTAGAAGAAATACGATTATTCTGTCATTTTAAATTAATCAAAAGTTTCACACATAACCTTTGCAGAACGCGCGCTGATTTTGTGTTCCAGCAGCAAAAGTGGAGATGGGACTCGTGCACATCGGTCATCACAAATCAATTAAGAGCGAGCGTTGTGCTGATGAAGCAGCTGTTTCAAACCTCTGTTCCATCTCTATCAGTCCGACCGCTTTACCTCATATGATACGACTGTTAGATCATATTTCACTGGTGTCAATACTTTTAATAGCGGCCATAGCTCATAAATGACGGTGGCATGTCACGGTGAAGTGATAGGGCTATAAGTCTTCTGGAGGGCCCGGCCGGACAACAGAAAATCAAACAACTTTGCCTGCAATTAAGTAGAAAGCATAGAGCAGAGCCTGCAGCAGCAGTGAAGCGCTGTGCAGCCGCGGCGCTGAGCAAAAAACACACAATGCTGCTCTCAAATGACTGCAACTTAAGTGGTTCAAATTATAGTGTTTTTAAGTGCACCTATATGTAATGAAGCATTAATAACGAAGTCCTTGATTACATTTTTGTGCCATCAGCTTCACCCCTGTATGAACGGAACCTGAGCGATATAAAAAAAGTGATTTATCAAACAAACAAAGTGAGGGAAAACAAAGAAGCCTCGTGTGTTGATCTTTTCTGTTCGATGAATCCGTGTTTCTTAAGAACTGTGTTTTGTGATTTGGCTCCGCGCTGACATTCGGTTAGAAAAGGTTCTCAGGTTTTTGAAGCGATGCGGTGTCTCTAATAAACACCTGGCTGACTTCAGAGGCTCATGCTTAAGAGACACCAATGTTGGAAGTAATACATCACTGCTTTTTTTCCACTTCTGACGAGTGACTGAAAGCAGAAAATCAACGACTACAATATAGAGATTATTGCTCGTAAGAATACTGGTTCACTGGGTCGCTCTGCATTCAGTGGATAGACCGATCCAGGACCTGTTCATCTGGCCAGGAACCAGGAACCAGGAACCAGGAACCAGGGGAGGGAATGTTACTCCAGTTAGAAATGGTATTTCTAGTAAATGCTATTTTTATGTTGCTCTTAATTAACTCCCATCTGGACATTTGAACTTTGCCTCACGTTAAGCTGTTGATGTTCAGTAAACTCCTCCAAAAGAAAAATCATGCAGCAAACGTGGTGTTTACTTTGCTGTCTCTCTGCTCATTTTGTCTCGTTTCCCCCTCATAACCCAGCCATTAGCACACTGTAAGCTGCCCCTCCCTGAGCCCGGCTCTGTCAGAGGCTCTTCCTCTAAGTCCTCGCTCACAGGGGATCGTCACATTTCTCGGGTCCTCTCCCTAATATTGCAGCATCTTTATCTTACAGTAGAAAAGCAGAGTGAGAGATGAATAATAAAAGGAATGAAACAAGGAGCTCTTTTAACGCCTGCTGTGTTGATATTAACGTCTTAACATCCACAACCTCTCAGGTGACCCGTCTGGGGTCTTATTTTAAGAACTAGAAGTTCTGCTCGTGTCCTCCGAATAGCCGTAACCCAAACTCTAACCATAGATTGCCGTTAACCTGGTAGTAAAGTACTAGTCAGCTAGTTTTTAATGAGATGCATGTAATCGGTTTTTGATTTGTTACGAACCGACTTATAAGGTGCAAAATAAAATGCAGGCTGATACCATCAGGCGATTAAAGAAATAGGACTTCCCAGTTATTACTGCACTGCCACTGAGAAGTAGTTTGAAATTTGAATATACAGCCATCCTACTAATAATCTGCACGGGTTACAGAGGTGCCATCGGTCATGTGAAGGAAAAATATATTCCCATTTGTTTAAATGTTGTTTTCCCAGCTTTTAATGAGCTTAAATGGAATTTTATTGTGTGTTCTCATGTGTTTGTCCTTGTCCACTAACTGCTAAGGCTGCCATTCTGTTTGTTAATCGTCTCCGGGTTTCAGCAGGAATGTATAAATAGATGCAGTTTATTGTGAAACGTGTTGAATCTGCGGATGGGGGAGGACAAAAGACGAAAATACCGTGCAGTCAAACATAAACTGTGATGCCTCCTCACAAAGGGGAGATGGGGAGCATGCTGGGTGGGTGGTATGTGCCACATGAATGTCAGGACCAAAAGGCTTCCCAGGAGAAGATTGCATTGTAATGAGATGATCAATTTTATTCACTTCCTCTGTCAGTGGTTTTAATGTTTAATGAAGTTTGCTGAGATGAAGTTTCATTCATATATATGGAGTTGTCCTCCTGACAGGGCTGACTTCCACTCTTTTCTAACAAACTTCATACATGCAGCCACATTTCTCATTAAAGACTGTCATAAAAAAGACTATCACTTACTTCTAACACATTAATTATTGTGCTTCATTAAATAGAAGACAAACTAATGAAGCTGTTATAGTACCTTCAACAAGTTAGGGCTTTCAGACTTGTTAAATGATATCCAACTAAGAAAACATAAGGTAAAGTTTCTCCTGCTAGCAGAGCACCATAAATAAAACGTTCTTTAATTACCCACACAAGCAAACTGTGGCATTTCAGAGGCACGTATTCAACTCTGTTCGTCACCTAATCCAGGAATAGAAAGCTATATCAAGAGTTTTAATTGGCAAACAACCACACATGACTATCACCAGTCACCTTGTATCCTCATATATACCCGAGCTAAATTTGTCTGCAAGTTCTTTAATGCAGCCGCGTCTGATGAAATTGCGTGAAATGATCAGGTTTTAAAAATTCAAATGACATGGGCTGCGCACAGGAAACGAGGGCAACATGTTTGCGCCAGCACACAAGAACTGCATGAGAGAGACACGTGGAGAAATAGGCTGAAGCCAAAATAGTGTTGTGATCTGTGGGATGGATCACTTTCCTTCAACTCACGTGACTCAGCTTGACTCCCGTGTTTAACCGGCGATTTGTGAAGCAGGATCAAAAGCTTTCTCCGCTTAAATAGCCTTTATTCGGTGTCCAGCGTATCACCTTCTGAACTGAAAATCATGCATATTATACGTTCTTCAAGAAAACCCAAAGTTCACTGTTCTGGATTACAGTTGGCCTGCGTTTGACCACATCTGATCACAGTTACATTGTTGCCAGCTTACACACACACACACACACACACACTGCTGTCCTCAGGGCCTCATTAAGGTACACGACTGTGGCAGGGAAAAATGGGCATGGCGTGGAACTGCATTGGCTGTACACTGTCACCAGGGGGCAGCATCAAAAATGTGTCAAACAGTCACGGATGCGGACGACTTTGAAAACAGACACCAACGTCACAAAAAAAAAAAGTGGATCCAGCCCTGAGAGGTTCTTCCCTTTGGTGCACCACTTTCTTCAGAACGGGCTAGCATGTTTTCACATATCGCTGCTGACGGACAACTGAAACATCTGAAACCAGACCAAATGCACCGACCTGTTCAAGAACACAAACACGGTTTGCAAACCAGCAAAATATGATTTGATGCAGAATGCAACAAATAATAGCTTGTAGCTTTGTAACAGCACCCAGATCCACTGGATTTGTAATAGTCCAACATTTAGGAAAAATGTTCCTTTGAGAGTTAAAGGGAAACAGCTAGCCTAACTCTGTACATCGAAAACTAACTAAATACAGTACCAACAAGGCTTTTTTTCCATTTAATCCATACTAGAACTGTAAAAAGTCATCTTAAGTAAGTGTTTTACTCTATTTTTTGGCCATGTTTAGCTTTTATTTGTCAGGATAGTAGCGAGAGACGGTCAAAGGGATCAACAGGCAGGAAATGGTTTAAGGAGCAGTCAAACCCAGGCCCCTGTGCAGCAAGGTGGGACTCACCAAAGTGAGCTAAAGCAGCAGCCCTCTGGATCATTCTTCCAATCATCATCACCCGCAGATGGACTTTCTCAAATGTCATGAAATTGCAAGATTTTAATTTAATTTTTTCCAACCTCTTCACGGACATCGTGTCCATGCCGGCTTAAAGCAAGGTTCAAAGTTCAATGGTGAGCATGGAAACAGCCGCTATGAAAACAATCTCACTATGAGGTCCATCTGGAGCTTTTAATTACATTTGACTTTTTGGTGAGATTATTTTCTGCAGTCAAATTAATATTTTGAAATATGTTAGAACTGTTAGAAACGTGTTGCGATCTCCTGAAGCCCTAAAAAAATGCCACAGGCTTCTTTACTGCCTAAAAGCTCCTGATTACAGCCATCTATCATGTTAGCAACACCTGAAACTATTATGCATGATTATGCGCGATGCTCGTAATAAACAGCATTTTAGTCTAATTTCCTCAAAGGTTTAACACCTTTTTGTCCGACAGGTGAGCTGCAGAGAGAAAACACACCTCGCGCTGCATGCTGATATCACCCACTTCAAAGCACAACAAATCACTCAAACACCCTGAGTCAAATGTTTTTCTGTACCTTCATCGCTTTAATGTGCCAAAGATATTTGGGCCCGCCGCCTGCGTTTCTCTCTGTGTTACTATTCGTGCTGTCGACGCCTAAAGCAACATTTAAAATCATTCAACAGGTTCTACATCGATTTTCATCACGTGTGTGTCTGCTTGTGCTTTAAGTGTGTGTCTTTGCCGCTCTGACGGCGACACCACAGTGGCATTAATTTATGATTGCCCAGCTGTCGGGGAATTTTTCACACCTTTCCCAATATCAGTGAGGCTGGAGTTACGTTGCTATAGAAACATTGATTCCCGGAAGTTAAATAACGCTGCTTTTCTGCACCCGGCTTGGCACAAAAAGTTAACTTCCGTCCGAGCATGAAATTTTCCCCTCAGCGGTAATATTTTCATGTCTGTTTTGGGGTCTTCCTGTGCCCGATGTGTGAAGTCGCTGCTCAGGATGTGGCGGCGTTGTGTCGCAGAGCTCCAGCAGTACAGCACGTTTAACTCTGGACCTGTTTATTTTCTAAAGCAGAAGTCTGCACTTAGTGCAGAGTGTTTTCAGTTAAAACCGCAGGTGCTGCTGACTATCTTATAAAAGCAATAATGTCCTTGAGCCGCCGGGTTATTGCGCAATATACTCATTTGGTGCTATTGGCTATTTCACATCAGGCCTAACAACACCCAGGACAATACTACACTATAACCCACCGCCTCTCAGCTGTTAACGCTTTAAACCTGCGTGTGTGTGTGTGTGTGTGCGCTATAAGGTTTGAGCTAATTCTCCGACACTGCGACTCCACACTCCATAAATTATTATCAAGGAGGACACGTTGTGCATGATGCGAGTGCGACTGCCTACGTGCATGTGTGTGTGTGTTTAAGCGTTGCGAGTTCATCTGGGTTTGAAGGGTTACGCGTGTCTGTGTGTGCAAGCATGTTCCTCTGTGCGAGTGCGTTCAGCTGTTGTGACTTGCATGACATGAGTGTGTGTGATGGAGTGAGTTTGTGTATTCAGTAGTTGTGAGTACATGGTGTGCTTCATTGATGTGTGAAACATCAGCTATGACTGTGGAGCCATCTGCTCCAAGAGAGAGATGGAGTGCAAGTGTGTGTGTGTGTGTGTGTGTGTGAGAGAGAGAGTACGTATTCTTGCTCGACATGCATGAGCGAGTTTGTGTGACAGCGCAGTGTATGAATAAAGTGTGTGTGTGTGTGTGCATTTTTTAATAGTCTGACTGCAGAGTTGCTTGAACCAACAAGTTGCTGCTTTTCTGTGCACGTGGGCCATCGAGTCTGCGAGTCTCACTCAGCTAAAACATCTAATAATTATTTCAAATCGTCCTCAGGATCAGACTTTGTTTCTGTCTGCTCGCGTTAAAAGTTACACGCCAGCTTTTCTGTTTTGCCTCCGATGCAGTCTGTCGTCTTGAAATTGCATTCCCGTGTAACTAAATTCTTTTCACATTTAGGCTGGATTATGTTCAGAGGCAACAATTATGTTCTTTTTGAATGAATGAATGATGCATCACATGCAGGAACCGCCAGCGGTTCCGTGCACACGGTTTTTTTCATTCCGATTGAAATCATTCCAGCTGAAGATTTCCCAAGTGCTGACATGCGATATGGTTTTCATACGGTCTGGTGTTTACATGCACACACTCATTTGATCTGAACACTCCATGAGCCATAGGCTGCGCGGAGATTTATAGTTTTAAATAAGCAAATTTCACCATTGTCAGATTGTCGGCTCTATGAATATCATTTCCAAGACAGACTGGAATTTCAGAATAAAATGCACATTCACTGAACGCAGGCATTGGAGGTGCTAAATAATGAAGCAG
The DNA here is from genome assembly GCA_015052665.1 of Apistogramma diplotaenia. Classification (NCBI taxonomy): domain Eukaryota; kingdom Metazoa; phylum Chordata; class Actinopteri; order Cichliformes; family Cichlidae; genus Apistogramma; species Apistogramma diplotaenia. The sequence goes on along the minus strand of VOQJ01017872.1, from coordinate 16,415 downwards.
ACCTCGCATTACTCGATTCTGAATTACGCCCCCCCCCTCTGATTGCAATGTTGAGTTTACCAAAGGAAATTGGCAGACCAGAAGGACACAAATTGAAAACAAATGAACACTAGTTGGAGCTCTGAGCGCTCGTTTCCAGGGCGACGTTTAAGGATGAGCCAGTATTTAACACAGCGCCGAAATATTATCTATCAAATGTTTAGAAAATATGAAGAAAATTTTTTAATTTGAAGTTTTGAGTTTGTGTTTTATTCCATTCATGGTCCCACTCTGGCTTTGCCGAGAATGATGTGCAGCAAATCTATTATAGGAGGTATGTATTTTATAGGATTTAGTATGTTTTTAAGTATAAAAGCAGGTGAGTGCTTTGTGATAAAAACCACTAAAGGGCAGTTGCACACCTCACTAAAGCTCAGCGACTGCACTATTGCACAGCAAGTTCTCCTTGTCCTACAAAAAAATAAATCGCAGTGTTTCACACAAAGTGAAAAACCGTGTCCGAGGTGCATAAACGTGCATCTCGAAAGCAGCAGCAACACCTGTGACTGCAGCATCCTTACTTATAAGGGTGGCCCACCTGTGTTGGTAGTGTGCAGGAACACATAGAAAAGTATATAAAAATGGCGGAAACTTCTGGACTTTTGCGTGGGCTCGAGCTGTAAAACAGTCTTCTTGTTATTTTCCATCTTTTAGTTTAAAATTGGAGCTGCTCTGTGACACATCGACTTTGGAAATACATGATTTGCAAAGTCCAGCAACTTTAGCTCTTTGAAATGTTCATGGATCTAATCTCATCCCCAATAAATCCTCGAGCTACGCCTCAAACTGAAGCCTCTCTGCATGTGGCCAACTCCCATTAGGCTTTGACAGCAAGCCAACTGTAAAGATTCACGGCATCCGTGGTGTTGTTTCATCCTCACACTGTAATTGTAAACTTATCCCTCCAGCACAGAAGTAGGTTTCCACTGAGCCACGAATGAAGGAGCAGGCTTTGTCGAAAGACCAGGAGAAACATCTGCAGAGGCAGCGGAACAGATGTGGGACCGGAGACGGGGTCCGTCTGTAGGTGTCGGTCGGTCACGATGTTAGCTGCTGTTTGTGGATCACATTTCTGCTTACGTTCTGCTGTTAACTCGCGCGTCTTTGCACACAGCCGAATCTGCAAATACAACGTCGGAGCTGATCTGCTTCATGAGTCATGAATTAGAAAATGTTCTCTTGTAGCCTACACACACAATCCCCCTGGGTCGTTTTTACTAAAGTTGTCCCCTGAAAGTGGAAAGTTTCGAAACTGTCTCAGATTCCTCAGTGATTCTCGCAGCGTTTGTTTACAGCCTCGGAAAACTTTTTAAATGACTCGACTCCTGCCGTGGAAAAGTAATCTGCTGCATTAAAGGATGCTCATTCAAGTCCTACCAAAAAGGAGCACGTGGTTGTGTAGCCTGCTGTGTATTTATCTCACTGTACAGTGAGTTGATAGTGGCAGCATCTCCTCCACAGCACAAGCAGCGACGAGCTTGTTAATTTCTTTCAGTGACGGTTTTTTCCAAACGTTTGCTGTTGCACTTTTGCAGCAGCATCACTGTCCCCCCCCCCCCCCCCCCCCCCCACCCCGTGTCACTTTTGGGGGGCTGCCCTCTCATGAAAAACAAGAGCACG
>VOQJ01017872.1:0-11048 GCA_015052665.1 Apistogramma diplotaenia | reverse complement strand
CACACACACCGCGGAGAAGAGAGACAAACAGAGGGCGAATAAGACACGCTTGACTGGAGGCGACTCTACAATGTGTGTGTGTGTGTGTGTGTGTGTGTGTGTGTGTGAGATGGAGAGGGAGCTGGAGCGAGGCCGTGTGCGTGAACAGAGAGGGTATTCACTCCTGTCATTGTGTGAACCTCGTGTCCTCCCAGCCTCAGGAAGATGAGATAAATCCTGAAACATTTTTGTCGATACTCGAGGGAACGTTTCAGACTAAAGACACCTGGAGGTCAGGGAGCGAGGCCGGGCGAAGCGCGTAGACACTGATCACCAAGTGGAAGAAATCACCGCGGCGATGAAACTGTAAACATGAATGAAATATTCATAATACTGTAAAGCATCCTAGAAGACCTTTTAACATTTAAGCACTGACTTTAAGTATTTATTAGTACAAAGTGTATATGTGTTTGTGTGTCTGTGTATGTCTGGGGTGGGGCGGGGGGGGTGGGTGGATGTAATTTGGTGGCAGCAGCTGGTTTGAAATACGGTCGACTTATTGTTTAAAACATAAATGTCCTGATAAATGTAGCTGTTTTATTATAGATAATACCCAACAACACCCAGCTACAACAACATTAATGAACTAATATTATAATTTAATCATATATTGGACATGACTCCGTGTAACGAGTACGTTTACGTTTGCTGTTCTAAGTATATTAGCATGCGTAAGCTTTTGGGCAATTACTTAGGTGGGATTATTTAAGCAGGATTATGGCTTTTGCACTGCAGCACAAAACAGTGTTTAAACTCTTGTACAGCTTATTACTTTTCAAGTAACACCATCTGTCTTAGAGCACAAATACTTTCTGCACTCTATTTATTTTGTGATCAAATCTTCTGATTTCCTGTACACGTGTTAAAAGTGCATATATGCTACTATACATTCACACATACTAGCATGTGAGCCACAGCCAGAAGTCATACCACAATGAACTAAAACATGCACTCATTGGCCAGTTTGTCAGGCACACCTGTCAACCGCTCATTAAAACAAAGACCTAATCAGCAAGAAGTCAGTGCATTTTACTTAGGAGCAAATTAAAGAGAGGCAAGAATATATGTGGTTTGCGGCTGCGCTTTTTGACTAATTGAAGATGTGTGAGGGAGGAACAAGTGAACCACAACAATCTAGATGGGCAAAGTTGATACAAAGTTTAAAGTTTCTGGTTTGATAGTATAAGTTTGACTTTTACACTGACGACCAACCTCCTTAGTGACACTGGGACCCAGATTAAGAAGCAGCAGCGCTCAGAACCGTGGTTAAAGGGACACATCTGGTCATAACACACACACACACACACACACACACACACACAAACACACACACACACAGACGAAGGCTCCAGCTGTGGCACATCAAAATCTAAATTTAAACTTGCACCCTGAATGCAGGCTCTCTGCTGAACTCTGCATCACAGTTCAGCAGAACTAAGTAAGCTGTTGGCAGACATCAGCGATCACAGGAAATCTGCTTTCATTTCTCTGCAGAAGAGAACAACACTTTTCCTTTCCCATCATCCCAGTTTTCTGAGAAAGCGGCGATGACACACCGTCGACAGCACATGTCACCGTGACCCAGCCAGAGACCTGATATCAGCCGTGTCCTTTCCACAAGTCTGCGGTCAGAAACATCTCCGCAAAAACAGTCTGTCAGTGGACGAACATGAAAAAACCCACCAAACCTTATATGCTTATATAGAAAACCGCCCAACAAAACGTCTCACTTTGTGAACAAATATAATCAACTTGCAACCATAGTGTATATTTCCGCCCGTTTACAGGGCAAAAATTAATGATGTGTGTGGTTTTATTTTGTGGAAACTAATAAGGGTAAGCCTGTTTGGAGCCTGCTTTGGGAGAAGCACTTTCTTTCGTGTAATACGATTCTGTATTTGATGATCTGTTTTTAACAACTTTTTTCAAACCTGCTTTTATACTCGGAATAAAAACATTTAAAATAATGTAGGCAGCACTGAAGCAAAGAAACATGAAGAGAGCAACGATGCTCTGATTCCTCGATTATTGTTCTGGTCATCTGCAGCCCTTTTTTTGCACATTTACTTTTACCTTCATCCGGTTATGACATGCAGATATGTTAGAAGGTTCAAGTCACATTTGAGTCAAAAACACTAGATTTTTTTTATTTTGCTCATCTTAAGAAAATATATAGTCCTTAGCTGCCACGTTTGGCTTCTTTTGTGTCGTTCACGAGCAACTAAACAGAAATCAAATACGGCTTTTGGAAACAGAAAGTTTACTAACCCAAGTGCTTCATCAGGGTGTGGGGCTTGAACCATTAGTGACATCTGCCATGCTCCTGCCCACAGCAGTGCTCCGCCCTCTGCTCTTTATGATGCTTGAAGATGCCTCCGACCGACCACAGGACTCAGTGGATTTCCACTGATGGACATTGGTCATGAAGTTAAAACTGCACGTGTAACAGTGGACGAAACACTGCAGTTTTGTTCTTTCGTTGCTGGATGTCAGAAAGAGGACGAATCGCTTGCACTCAGCTCTGGCTTTGAGCACAGAGGTCCTTCTGCCTTCTGTTTGTGAGGGTTAGCCAATCACAAGACAGCTGGAGCAGTCACCACATCAGCACAGAGGGAGAGACACGTGCGACCTTTTTCAAAGATTTTTTTAAAAATTTGCTAAATCAGGTAACAATATTACTAAAGATGCTCCAGCCGTGGGTGCTGAAGTACAAAGATCACCACTGTGAGTGTGAAGGGTGTCACGTTCTCAAACAAATACATTTTTAGTTCAATTCATAACAACAGTCGCCTCAATGCGCCTTTCAAACTTAAGAAATTCATACATCTGAATACAAAACTGGCAACCAAAAAATGACCCAGCAAACAAATATCAGAAGATTTGAATATTTGTCCAAAGCTGTTTATTTCTCCGTCTTAATAAACAGAATATGGTTTGCAATATATGGTATTTAATATATGAAAACATGAAGCTGACATTTGCATTTCTGTGAAGGTATAACAAGCTGAAATGTATTGATTTTCTTCAGTAACCACGGAGAGGATATTTACCAGGTATAAATAATATTTTTTCTTATCTGCAGTCCTTGAGCAGGGACTCTACTGTTACTATCAAAAAAAAACAACAACTTTCCATTTCCATTTCAGTCCCGAGCAGCAGCTGAAATATTAAAAAATGCTTGTTGAAGGTTCCTGAGTGTCCATTAAGGAGGGAAACCGTTATGAACTACTCCTCGTTTTATCGCTGTTTACTAGCTGTTAGCTAATGTCCAGCACGGCTCCTTCCCAGCAGAGTGGATGGTGTAAACACAGATGAGCACAGATGACATGCAGATGCCCTTGCTCTGGGGCACGTCGGCATTGTCGGCCGCCGCTGATACCTGAGATCAAACAAGTCATTTCTTCTTCTTTTCTGAGAGGAAAGGAAGATAGTCAGGTATTTTGGCACTCGGGTCTGCTCTAATGACACTGCAGATGAGCAGATAGCATTGATCAGAATGACCCCTCTTTCTAAATCAATAGCAATGATCCCATCTAGATAACGTTACAATCAATAACACTCTGTGCATGTCTGTCTGTGTGTGTCTGCACTGATGACCTGACCTGTGTCTTTGTGATGCTACCTGTGTGTGTGTGTGTGTGAGGGTCCATTTGCCTGTGTGTTACGTGCATGTGTGTGTGTTGGGGGGCGGGGTGGGGCAGCTTAAGGTCAGCCAAGGTGAGGCGTAATGGGACTCTGACCAGATCCAATCTGGGACCACTTGTGGCAAAATGAATTGGCCTCACACACAGTCTATCCCTGAGTGTGTGTGTGTGTGTGTGTGTATCCGTCTTTGTCTTCTTGGCGTGTGTGAACGAGCGCCCAGGTGTCGACACGTTCCTTCGAGTGTGTTTGTATACGTGTAAAGGCCACGCTTGCTGTGGAAAACTAATCTAATTCTGACAGTTTCGCACAGACAAAAGGGCACATTTATTAAAAAAAAAAAGAAAAAATCACGACACAGCACATTCGCTTTGCACTTCCACACGCTGTGTACACACTCGCGAGCTGAACTCCTCGAACGTTTCGCACGCCAGCCGCCACTTTGTGACCGTCTGTGACAAGTGTAAAATGCCACATGATCGGCGGTGCTGCGCAGTGGAGAAGCGTCTCCATCGCCTGCCTTCTGCCTCACTGCCTCGTGGTCGGCCGAAGCAAACGAAACCAGGCTTTGCTGCTCCTTCGGCGTCATTTCAAGCGCATTTCTACGTACTTCGGGAGGTTTTTGTAGAGCTGTTGGCTGCGTCTTTCTGCAGTGCAGCCAACAGGTGATCCAGCATGAGGAAGTTGTCACTCGTGAGCCGCATGGTGCCCACTTCTAACCCGACTTCTAACTGAAAAAATCCCAAAACTGATAATTACTCGAAGGTTACGGTCGCCCATTAATCTCCTTGCACAGGGGAGTTCAGATACAGGCAGTGAAAGCTGCTGCACATTTGGAACGCAGACCCCCCCCCTCCTTTCACTCGGCCTGTATATGTTTGGACTCTTGGCTCTCTCAGACTGCACTTTTTTCAGGACAAATCATGAATAACTGAATGTATTGTTTTGCACAAAGTACATTTCTGATTAAAATAGGCTCCAACAGCAGGTTGGCATTTATTAGACAACCCACAGCACACGCACGGCACAGGAATAAACAGGCTCTGCACGGTCTGTGGTGTTTCTGTCCCCAACTGTGCCAGATGAAATACCAAAATTGTCAGATACTGTCATAAATAGTGACTGATTCATGGTTAGAGTTTATAATAATAACGAATAATCAGGCTGGTACACAATCAGCTCCATAGTAAAAAAAATAATAATAACAGTGAAGAGGGCATATCGACATTATCATAAAGATTACTGGATGATGTCATAACAAGCCTACAACAAATACACACAGTCACTAATCTGAAGAAACATCTGCACATGAATATGTCTGTAGGTCAGGATGCTTTGGTTGACCCCTGACCTTTAGTAGTCACACTTCTTCCATCTTTCCCCAAATGCAGAAGCCAGATTGACTGTAGGTATCTGCTGGAGGACGGTGCCATTAAAACCCAAACTGTTCTAATGAACTGAAATCTTTCACTTCTAAAACGCGCAGATGAACTGTGAAGGAGTCAGTTACGCTGGTGAAAATAGTTTGAGAATTTTCTGTTCTGTGACTGCCGAGAATCAAAGCTGCTCCGTCAGCTGCAGACATTCAAAGCCACAGAGGATTAGCGTTTGCTGTTCGGAAGATGGATTTCCAATTCCTTTTAACCTCAGAGCCGCTGTGGTTAAAGGTGACCCTAACCACAAGATGATCATCTCAACAAATCACATATCTCCGACACATTTCCTCTTTGTCACTCTTTCACCGCAGCTTGAAATTCACCTGTCTCGCATTTTCTAACGCCGCTATTTCCGGCTTCCCTTGGTTTACCTCTTTCCTCAGCACGCGCCCCCATGCAGCGCGGAATGTAAATAAACCAACATCGAGAATCCACAGCCAGCACGCACACTCGCTCATGCAGAAACACACACACACACGCACACACACACGCACACACACACACACACACACACAGATCTGTATGCGGCAGCGAGTTCCGCTGTGTTTCTATTTCGGGCCGGTTCGACTTCTTTGTAAGTCTGTCGCGCAGCCTTTGGAGTGTTTCTTGGTTGTAAAATAAAGGCTGCAGATACATGTACTTCTCCACAAAGATTTGTTAGCTCTCTCTATTACAAGATGTGCGTCTGTGTGCGCATGTGAGTGTGTATCTGGGTGTGTGTGTGTGTGTGGAGAGGGAGACAGAGATAACATTGTTCTCCCAGAAATCTATCAGCGCCAACAGGATTGCTTTCCCCCCGCCTCGGTTTTTCCTGTGTTTCATTCCTGTTTCCATCTCCCCCGCCTCATCTCTCCCTTTCTATCCACTGTTCCCCCTCCTCTCCTCCTTCCCTCTTTCTCCTCACCCTCTCTACTCTCCAGCTCTCCCCAAACAGAGCACCAGTTGCACTTTATAACATCTAGTTTAGCAGCTGCCCGGCAAACACTGAGATGCGCTGGGAGACAATGGATAGCTGAGCTAACATGTGCACGTGTGCGAGTGTGTGTATTTGTGTGCGCGAGCGCATCAGTATGTCTGCCAAAGCTATCTTCTCTAAATGATACTCTGCCTCCTCTACCCCTGACAGAGAGCGAGATAGATATGAAGATGGCAGAGAAATGGGAGTAGAGGAGGGAAGTGGTGAGGTGGGAGACGGATGAGAAGAGGGAAGAAAGAGAGAGAAACAGAGGGATGAGGGGGAAAGTGAGACGATGGAGGAAGATGTAGAGGCGGGGAAATGAGTGATAGAAGGTGAGCAAAAAAAAAAGATGTATAGGGATTAGACGGGAAGGGAAAAAATCAGTTATGGCTGATGCAGGCAGGAGACGAGAGGGATTGAGGCAGGGCGCACCAAGGTTGTACTTTGCATTTGTCAGTTCAACGCTGTTATATGGACAATATATAATTTCCACATTTAGGGGGTGAAGACATACAGAGCGGAACATAAGAAAGGACAAGCAGCACGGGAGAGCTGATGCATAAGCAAATACTTGTTATAGGCTTTGAAGGTTAGAAACCTCACTGAAACCTGCAGCTTACAGTAGTTAAAGCTATTTATGCTAAGTTAAAAGGTAAATATAATGAATAGTCAGTGTATCAGAACTTCCTGACCTTCTACCCTGTGACAACCAAGTCCTCGTGTTCCAAGGACAAGTAATTCCTGTGAGAGAAAAGCTCAGGCCCGAGAGTTTTTTCTTCTCTTGGATCGGTGTGATGTCACAGAGAGTGGATATCCTTAACTTGGTCATCCACAGAGTTCTAGCTGAGAGCACAGAAACCCACCTGCTGTTCAAACCTTATGTTTGCAAGGGGCAGCTTGTTTTATACAAAGGATGAACTGCGCATGATACATGACTTCATGCGCACATTGCTCAAGAGTTGTCTGCCAGATTGGATGTGACACTACCACCAGTTGCCAGGGAAAAATGTCCCGTGGCTGATTAGGAGCGTTTCCTGCAGGTTGCTGGATGGAATCAGTTGCACAGAAGATGTCGCACCAACGACCTCCCAGTGATTGCTTTGGTTGCTCTCCGATTGCTGATGATTAACTGTAGTTTTTCATGTTCATCTGCAAATACTTGCTAGCAAAACTTGAGAAGCAGAAGGCTCGCTTTCAAATTAAAAGCTGTGCGTGAGCACTGCAGCTAACATGTTTCACAAGGAGCAGCTTTTGTAGACAAGTCCACCGCACCGTTATGCTGGTGACCAAAGCAATAATAAAGATGTTTTGCCACCTGGCTGGGGAATATATGTTTTTCCCTAGTAACAGGTGGTTGCCAAGGGGTATCTGTCCAGTCTGTAGGCCCCTGTGCAATAGGTTTCCCAGTGATGACCATCAACCTCCAGCAATCACTCACAACTGGTCGGGTAATGGTTGCAGTTCTCTGCAACCATTACCATGCATTACCCATGCAAAATTAACGTCATGTGGTTAGTGATCACGTGTCTGCAAAACCTCAATAAGATACATTGTATCATGGAAAAGTTACTACATGTATATATACGTATACAAAATAAAGTAGTATACTGCCATAGTTACCTTCCAGTTCCAGTATCCCACTTATCTTCAGTATGCCCTGGTTCCTCAACAGCTGACCTTGTTAATCTGGGTGACATCCAAGCCGGTATGGCTTCAGTCAGGTATCTCTGAGTCATATTCCAAGGTAGGCTTGGTTAGCATAGAGAACAACAGAGCTAAGATCCTGTGGGACTTCCAGATGCAGACAAACTTGTGATGGCGAACCAACCGGACACCGTAGAGGTGGACAAGCAGAGCAAGAAGGTCGTAGTGATGGACGCTGCAATGCCAAGTGACGGCAACATCAGGACGAAAGAACACGAGAAGCTGGATAAATCCCAGAGGCTCAGAGAAGAGCTGGAAAGGATGTTGAAGATGAAGGTAACAGTGGTCCCAGTGGACCTTTCGGGGCAGTGATCCCCAATCTGGAAGAGTGGCTCCAGAAGATTCCTGGAGTGACATCTGAGATCTCTGTCCGAAAGAGCGCAGTCCTGGGAACGGCTAAGATACTGCACAGGACCCTCAAACCCCCAGACCTCTGGTAGAGGACCCGAGCTTGGAGGGCAAAGACCGCCCATGGGGGCGAGCTGGGATTATTTATCTCCTTGTGTGAATCAATTCACTGTTTTGTTGCTTCTTTAGAGTGAGATTATTTTTTCACCTCTGCCAGGACCCTTTGCTTTGGTCTTACAGAGGCAAAAACCTCTGTTTCCTTTGGTACTTTATCTTCCTAAGTCGAACAAATACATGTTTCCTTTTTTTGTCTACATTTCACACGATAACACAACTAATAACGTGTGATGCAAAAGACCCAGACATGAACTGCAAAGAAGTGATGAGTAAGTATCAGGAACAGTCAAGCAGTTCAGTTACATCGTCCTTTTTACTGCCCTTTCTCTGTGTCGTTATGCTTCTCACTGTCAATGTGCAAAAGTTCCGGCTGAAATCCTAATTTCTCTCAACCTCGTAACCAACAGCAGACGCACGCTGCATTTAATAAATCTAGCTTAGCTCTCCGAAATGAAAGAATACATCTCAAGCTCACTAATTAACACGTTTCATGAGCAGTTTGTGATTTTAGGCGAATTACAAACTGTAACTAACCAACAGCAAACATTTCCATCTGGCCGATACATCTCCGCGTCTCCAGCTATTACTGATGACAAGACTCTGAAAGTCACTGGCTGCTGTTAGCCAAGAAAGAATTAGAGCCCTAACTCCCCCAGTACACAATTACAAAATATCACTTTAAAGTGTTTTTATTTTAAGAAAGCACACAGACATTTTCATGGATGCTGAAAAATGTTGAAAACTGTTCCTTTAAAAACAAGTCTGGACATCTTTTCAATGTTTGACCCAAAAGTCATTCATGCAAGGAAAAATAAGCCCTTTAAATCCTCATTTTAAAATCATTATCATTAGACGTTGCTGTTACAAATAGCTGGAAACGGACAAAACAACCAGAATTATGGAAAAATGCAGCTCCATCCTCACTTCCATTCCTCCAGAATGTCAGCTTTTTTGTAACAAACATTGCTGAATGGATGCTGCGCCTTCATCAGCCCAGAGGTCTGTTCACATGTTCATTTGCAGATGCATAGAAGCTGTAATTTAGACGTAAGAAGTGAACAGATAAAACAGAGGACGACAAAGATGTGGATTAATAACCTCTGTGATTGGTTTCAGGTTGGATTTAGAAAAGATTTCGGTTGAATTGACTAAAGTTTGTTTCATTTTAAGTCCAAGGCTGCAAGATTTCCTTCATGAATTTATTTAATTGATATGATTCATATATGTAGCCTCATTTTAGCACCGTTTTAGTCTCTACCAGTGAGCTTTCGGTCTCTATCATTGTCTGCTTTGGTCTTTTGGTTCTTGTGCTGCCTGACAAGAAGAGAACAGTACTGGGAAAGTGGCATCACATCAAAACAAGTGGATAAAAGAGGCTGAAAAGCTGTGCAAGGCTGCAGCGTTGAGAGTGATATTCATCTGTGGGGTCAGATGCACAAGTGCTAAATGAGTTGCTCTTTTTTTGTTGACTCAGCCCGAGTTAATGCAGGAAACAGTGCTGATTTACCGCCTGGCCCAAGTTGTATGTAAATGCAACATTGCACCATACCGTATAGCATTTATTATTCACTACTGAAACGCTTGAATTATACAGCCTGAGCCGGCTCGGCTGACAGTGATTTATTGGATTAACTGTATTTATTCCACTCCCAAATTCATTACCTAAATCTATGATAAAAAAAAGAACGGGGGGTGTGTGGGGGGTGCCTCTAAGTAATTATGTTGCAGGTAGCTCATGCTAGATAGTTAGTAAACCTTTCTAATTGTGGTATTGGATCGCTCATGCTTTGCTGCAAACCATTAACTAAATGTGTGAGGAGCCAGATATATGCTGTGAGGTAGTTAATTAGAATGGAGCAATGCCAGTGGTTTAGACATCCCATAATATAGCTATAATGCATGAGAGATCTTGTCTGAACAACCCCTGTGACTGGAGGGGGGCGACTCGAGCTCACAGCCGCATTATGTGACGCCGGAGAAGCTGGACGTCAGATATTAGAAGCTCCACGGTGAGATGAGCCGATAGAGTGTTTTCCCCTCAGCTTCATCCATCAATCCTTTGCACTGGATTCTGTCACAGCTTCTCTATTTGCAGAATAACTTCTGATTTTGGCTGAAATCCTTCCTTCTCTCATCTTCTTAGGCATCTCTCTTTGTCATTTACCCACCTGCATTTTCTCTCCATCCTCCCCCTGTCTCCCTCCATCCCTCCTCCTATCTGTTCTTCTCTTTGTGCTCCTCCCTCGCCTCTCTTATCAATTCATCTCCTTCTGTCTTTTTATTTCTCTCTATTCCTCCTATTCCCTCTAGTTGCCTCTTAGAAATTCCTTAACAGCACTTTTCCTTTTTTTCTAGGAAAGACAGAGATTGATGGAGTGAGCAGCAATAAAGAGACAGGGAGAAGGAGTAAGAGTGTGTATGTGGGGGGTATAATAGAGGGAAAGAGAAGGGAGGGAGGGATGAAAAAAGAGGAGAAGTGAAAAATCTCTGAGCCATAATCTTCACTCAGCCTGAAGAAGCTCTGCCAAGCTGACCACACACACACACACACACACACACACACACACACACACACGTGCATGCACGCACACACACACGCGCATTCTGTGTGGGCTAAGTTTAAGACAGAGTGGAAATCAATGCAGCCACTACCACTATGCATGATAATGAGAAACACTGTGTGTGTGTGTGTGTGTGTGTGTGTGTGTGTGTGTGGTCTAATCCTAACTAAGCCTGTGGGATGTGTGTCTTGAGTCTGATACAGAGTCGTAGGCTGATTGGTGTATCTGCCCCGAGAATGTGTG
>VOQJ01017868.1:15293-32522 GCA_015052665.1 Apistogramma diplotaenia | reverse complement strand
GGGGGGCCCGGGGGGGGTTGGGTGGGGGCTGTTTTTCTTGCTCAAACAAACTCAAACTAATCACAGACGTGTTAGGTATGAAAAGAGAGAAACTAATTAAAACTTAATCACCTTATCACTTAATTGTGAGTCAGCAGCCTTAATCGGGGTTGTTACGAACTCAAGTGAATTTGAATAAACTGCCCCTGCCTACGGCTTCAGGCAAATACGACATCACACTGCCACGCTCACAACGTGAAGAAGGAGATTTATAAATATATCTTTTTTTGTCTTTTCGTCTTTGCCAGAAAAACAAAACAAAAACACCTAACTGGGACTCATCTGTGATGTCAGAAAACTCTGCTCTGCTACTACGAACCCATTTCCCTGTTGCTTTTACCACAAACTGCGTCCCATATGTGGTGCTCTACTTGTTCAGTGGATTCTGTTCCCAGCACTACTCAAAGATCCCTTTGATGCAGATTCTACCATTGTATCCATTATAAAGAGCTCTCTGACCACTGCTACACTCTGAAATATTTTGCCTTTTTTACCAATGCACACAAGTTTAGAGGAGAAACAGGCCGAATCCTTTCAGAGCGGCTACAATACTCATGTCTAAACAGGCATTTTTATTAACGGCTTCAAGTACTTGGTGCTTTGAGCTATTCAGCTGCATTCGTGAGAATCCAGGATTTACACCAGTATACGGTATCAACAGTAGATGCCGGAGAATCCTCTCTTTCATGCCTTAGTGCATAAATTTAACACAGCAGATCATGAAATTTTAATTGATTGCCTTGAGCGTGTGTGTGTGTGTGTGTGATTGTCTCTTGATCGTCTTTTAAAACAGTATGTTTTTGTTCATGATACACAACTCGTCCTCTTTCTCCGCATTCATCACCTATGGGATCCCACAGGGCACGCTCCTTTAGCTTTTTACTCCTCTGTAACAAGCTCTTTTCACAGAGATGAAATTAAAGCTTAAAACTAGTGAGCTAAACTGTGAGAGGCCTAAAGATATCGATAATTTTCTCTGGGAAATTTACTATTACAAAGACACTGATAAACTGTTGTAAAGGTATTCAGCTTCAGTTTGAGTTCACCTGGGAAGGCATTTTTCCTCAGAACTAGTGGCTAGAAAGTTGAAGGGACATTTCACCCCATTAAAGCTTAGATTCAGGTTTTAGTCCTAATTTGTTCCTTAAATGGCAACTACAGAGAAAATCAGTCTTCAGACTTAAGCCATGAGGTTAAAACCAGGGCTTTAATGCATGTGAATGTAATAAGCTGCAGCTTTTACTTTCTTTAAAGTACAGAAATACAGAACATGTGTGAGTTTAAAACTGTCAAACCTAAAGTTTGGTTAACATGAATATAGATGTTGAGGATTTTGTTGACATCACAGCATGTGTTCAGTGCCAAATCGGAGCCAGCCAAAGGTGGGTGAAACCTACAAAAGTAAGTATTAATAAACAAAAATGGAGTGACCTGAGTATAATTACCTGTTGCTCAGTTCCTTCAGTAATGTGTGGTGCCGTAGAATTGTACAGCCTATATATTTTATGGGGTGTGTGGGCCACAGTGACTCTATGGCGATGCATCACTAACTGTAAGCACAGCTCACAGCTGCCACTGTTTCTGTCGGGCTGATGCTCACTTTTCTCAGCTTTAATCTGGTACTTACAGAGAAACAATAGAGTTTTTAGACAAAAAAAATTGCTAAATCGTCACTTATTTTATTATTAGTCATAGAAGGTGCTTTCGGGAGCTCCCTTATTTGACAGGAGTTCACACAGCTGTTGGATTTGCATGTTTGCACTAAGTCTTCACAGACTGGACAGCTCATGTGACATCATCGTTTTTCGGGGACAGTAATATAACAGTGACTCTACATTTTGTCCTTCAGAAACTCCCTTTTGAAATGAAGTAACCTTGACATTTGTTTACCACCTGCTCGATCCCGTCACTACTTATCACCAATCAATTTCAATGATCCTATTAGAAAAGCTGTGGTTTCATCTATTTATGGTTACACCCCTGTCTTCCTTCACTCTGTACCTTAAAAAAGGCATCCTTGGTAATCAATCCAATATCTCAGGCGAGTTCTAAATGGAGCACATATAATTGAACTAATGCACAAACAGGTAAATGGGTGGATAATCTTACATACACCATTGTGTCTGAGGCCTCAGCGCCCAGAAAGCAGGCAGGCGGAGGGGCAGGAGGTCCTCCTCTAATAACCCCGAGCTGTCAGTCACATTATGGATGGGCGAGGACTCCACATTAGTACAGCTCAATATGGATCGACTGTGGTGGGAGACCACACTGAGAGAGACGGAGCAGAGGAGGGACGAGGGTGGAGATGACAGTCGGAGTGAGATAAATGGAGATGGACAGAAGAAGGTGACCACCGAGGGAGAGAGAGTGAGAAAATGTGTCAAATGCAGAAAGGGAGACGACAGGGAGGATGAATGAGAAAGAGCGATGTTGGGAATGAGAGTGACGGTGCCGAATCGCCCCTCTTTATACTGACTCACGTAAGAGGGCCAAATGTAGATGAAAAAAAAAAAAGATGACACAGGTTAGATTTAGTGGGACTTTCCCACATTTGGAAGGCACCATTATTCTTATCTTTTGGTTCCTCTGAGAGGGCACTGCTTTTCTTCTCCCTCTGTTCTGAGGAGGATGAATAGGTGGACATGACTCTTTTTTTCCCTGGGCTTTCACTTACAGATCCATCTGCCATCACAAGAAGCATGAACATTGCAGTCGCATCGTGTCCCAGCAGATTTGCGAGTGAGTCCATGCCGGAGACACCACCACTTGAGTTTACAAAAGCTGTCGTCTCATTTGTTTCCTGTGAAGAATTTCTCTGGATGGAGAAAGTGTGGGGATAAAGAGTGGGGACACCTTGGTTAACTTGAGCAGATTTGTGATTGATGCCGTGGATGCAGGAGTACAAGTGCAATGCATTTGTAAAGCTAGACTTTCAATACTAAAGAATTTCCATGAATATAATGCAGAATCTGGCCTGGCTCTGTGGTTGTGCATTAAAGTATGAATCTACAGCTACTTCCTTCTGCTAATCTCTAAACCCTGACATTTGTTCTGTGACAAATATCTCCAGTGTCCAGTGTTTTGTTAACCTACCCGTCGACCCTCCTCCCCAGGTGACTACAGTCATGATGCTTGACTTCCTCCCTTTACATTCCAGCTACTAACAAGATAACAGACCATCACTTAAATGTCAAAATGACCTATACAGTATACAGTCTCACATGGCCCCAGAGGTAACTTAACAATAAAAAAATAATGCGATTGCTTTTATAGGAGGACGGTTTCCTTCTTCATGATGTGAACATAAAAATATGGATGGATGATCTGCTCCTCTGTCCACTTAATTTGATCTATTCAGAAACTGTTGCATAAGAAAGAGGTAACTGCACAACTCTTTAATCTAATAATCTAATTAAGAAACAATTATAACTCAACTATCGAGACTGAAACAGTGAGACGGTCATAATAACGTGCTGTAGACTGAAGGAATATAAAGAATAACGGATACAGGCATCAGGGATGAAGTAACAAGGCAAAACCAGGGGAACAAAGAGAGAGAGAAGCGATTTAAAAAGTTATTTCCCGGTGTTGGTAACATGGCCTTGGTCTGCATCTGCCTGAGCAGCTAAGTTCTCTCTTTCGTTCACAGAGACCACAACACACAAACTCACCACGGTTTAAGGGTGTGTGCTTGCTATAACCAACACAAACTCCAAATCCTCAAAGTGAGGACGCTTTGCCAGGCTCTGATTTTGAGACACACCTTTAAAGGGTAAACACTGAGGTTACACGCTGAGCTGTGATGTTTAAGGTTAGGGCAAAGAGACGAGGGATGCATCATTTCACTGAGTGTCCTTACAAAGACAGAAGCACAAACATGTGTGTGTGTGTTTTACCTGACATGAACCCTCCGCGGTAAACAAAACCTTACGTTAGCCTTGCAGCTATCGACCACCAGTGTCTGCCTACATCTGAATGCTGGCGCGTTTGTTTACTACCGCTCGATGACTTCATTCCCCTCTTCACCCCCTCAGGGCCTTGGTGGAGACTGACCAGAAATGAGCCCAGACAAGCACAGCCATACGCACAGCTGATGAATTATGTAATACATGTGCTTTGAGAACAGAGAGAATGCTCAGCTCTGGAGTGATCCTTCTGTATATGCAGTAGTTGACTACACTAATAACAAGAGCAAAAAGCATGCATATATCTATGGACAAGCTGGAGAGAGAGAGAGAGTGTGTGTGTGTGTGTGTAGGCCAGTGCATTAATCAAAATCTTAACCACGCAGCACACACGCTGCATGCCAACCCCGCTAGGCTCTATGTTCAGTTTAATTAACTCGTAGGGAAGAACGGAGAACAGCCAGCTGAGTTATAAGTCAATCTGTCAGTGACTCAGTCGGTCCATCACTGTGGTTTTCTATAAGCTCTCAGAGTGGGATGTCTGTCCCGGAGATCCCATCTTCCTGAGAATAAAGGTTCTGTCAGCCGCTCTCGGTTGTTTAAGCCACCGAGCCGACTTCAGCTGCAAATCAAATTGCTTTGACAAATCAGTGGTGAGCGGAGGAGGCACTGTCCTGTGTGTGCTCTGGTTAACATTGCCAACGGATACATAGCGGGACACCAAAAAAAATAAAAAATAAAAAGAAGCTCAGCAATCAAAGAGAAAGCGGCAGAATGTGAAATTTGCTGCAGCAGCTTTAAAACCCAAACTGGGAGGCGACACGGGACGGTGCAGCGGAAAAAGTCATCAGTCACCTTCACGGTTGTGTTTTTGCACAAGTTTGTGTGTAGGAGCGCTTTGTTCATATGCATGACAGAAACGACACAGAGGACTGCACCAGACTGGAAGAAGCAACAACACAACTGCGCTTAGACCTGCTTCCCAACAGAGACGATATCCCTGATCATTTCTTTCACGCTTCTTGTTAGGACGAGAGTGCTCTTTAGCACGATAGCATGCTTACACTGACTAATTAACCTGATTCTGCCAGTAAGGGAAAAGTTTTTCCATTATGTTTGATCGTGATGGGAATATTAACAACAGATTGATTTTTCCCTCAAGAGGGATCTATTCTGCTCATTTCTAACGCCTTGTTTTATTCAGAGGCTCTATTGGAATTTCTGTGCATAAATTACACTTAATTTTTTATTTATATATACTGGGGTTTTTTTTTCAAACAGTGGCCCCCACTGCAGCTCCTCGGCCCTCTTCATCCACTCTCTGAAACATACCATTTTGGCTCCCTCGGCCAACTTCCTCTTGATTGTTTCTGAGGGGCAGCCAGAGGATTGGGACATTAGGCGGTGCGGCATATGTGACCATAAAGATATGACTCATACAGAGCCAGCTGTAAAAAAACCAAAAACCAAAACTCACCAGCCACTTTATTAGGTCCACCCTGCTAGTACAGCTTGGACCCCTTTTTGCCTTGAGAACTGCCTTTATTCTTCACAGCACAACAACATTCCCCAGAGGTTTTGGTCCATATTGACATGATAGCGTCACACACTTGCTGCAGATCTGCCTGATGCACGTCCATCCAATTCAATTCAATTTTATTCATACAGCGCAACAGTCGCCTCAAAGAACTTTGTGTTGTAAGTCAGACCCCACAATAATTACAGAGAAACCCCTAAAATCCAAATGATGTGAAGCTCCCAAAGGTGATCTGAGCTTTGTGACATGGCATTTTATCCTGCTGGAAGCAGGGGCTTATCCCAGCACCCTGGACAGGTCGCATCATAACCATAAATAACAAAAATCAACCTCAAGCAGTAATAAAACAAAAGCTCAGGAATTATACGTGAAAAGCAAACTAAGACTCAACAGAGAAAAAGAAATTAAACTAGAAAGTCCACAATTCAAAAACAGCGGGTCAAAAAAGCAGGACCGTGGCAGAAACAAAAAGCTTCATTTGCAAATGACTTTGTGACATAATGTCAGTCTGTTTATCCAAGCACATGTTCTTGAACAGAGCGCAGTGAACCGCGGTGCAATACGAGTGGTCACTCGAGATGCGTGTGGAGAGGCGTTTCAATACCGTGTGATCGAAGATGCCCGGTAATGCCCTGGCACCCACACGACCTGTAAACCCACACAGGTGATTCACATCATTCTGATTAAATATGAGGTTTGTGAGGATGTGCACAGACTGCACGCGGCTTTCCTCTCTTCCCAGCTGGCCCGTATGTGCCGACAGCACAAACGCCTGCCTGTAACAGAGTGCTCAGAGCAGGTTTTGGGTTACTTCCTGACCTCGTTATCGCAAACCTCTGCAGTGTTAATTTTGATCATCCACCCCTGCAACAATATGAAGCATAACTGGTCCCCGTTAACCTGGATGTCAGGTTCAAGTTACGAGTCGGGTTCAGGTTTTTTTTACTTACTTAATAGCGTTCCTGTCAACACCTGAAATGTAACTACACCTGGGAAAGTGAAGCCAAAGTCTGCCACTACAGCTAATTAAACAATGAAATGTAATCAATACAGCGCTACATTTTAAACCCTCACAGCTCCAGCTCTGCCGTCTCCGCAGCAACACCGCACCTGTAATATAAGCACGCGCTACACTCCTCTATAGTAGCCATTCAATTGCTTGCTATAATATTCTTTGAAAAACTGTAACTGAGCCTCACATCTGTTTTCCTTTTTGTCTTTGAGAGAGCTGAAACCTCGAGTAATGAGAGAGAAGCAGCAGCACAGAAAGACTGCCAAATGGCACCTTGAGTTGTCTCATAGCAGAAAAGGACAGGTGTGCAGCAACTAAATTAAATGCTTTAAAAACAATGAGAGAAAAGTGGATTAAAACTTATGATGATACTGTAAAACTCACCATATGGGAGGAACAAAGAAGATGAAGCGAGTGTGTCTCCATTCTTCTGTTTAGTTTTTTCTCTAATCCATTGACTGTGATAATTCTGCTAAAACTGTTGCTCTGGTGGATTTAATTTAAAAAAATGAGCCTTATTCTGTTAAAGTGTGTGTGGTTGGTTACGTCTTTCTTACTGCATTTCTGTGTTTTAGTCTCCTCTTATGACCTCACTGGAGGGAGTCGGCATGTCGCGGGTTCAAACCCATTTATTCACCGATGTTTTTGGTTTTCAGGTTGTGTAACATTTCACCTGAACCGAGGGGCAGCAATGAGAAACTGATCCTCTTCTGCAGGCCTGCATGCAGCTTCAGCTGCAACAATAATAATTAGAGCGAGTGATACTGTTTTAATGAGAAAGCGCTCAGCTCAAGTCGACAGAGGTGAATGATGTGGGCAGCGCAGCGCCTATTATTTCCACAGACGACTGCTTTTCTCTGCAGCTCAGTAAAGTTTTCACCTCAAAGAATATGACCTGTCTGATTTCCCTCATAAATGTCGCAGAAGTAATAGATGCTCACATAAACACACTCGCCAACACAGGCATAAAGGGACAAGTCAGCAAACTATATAAGACTGTTTAATTACAAAGAGCAGGTTCTTCACATTAATGAAGCACGCTGTCTGAAATTTCTCCAAGCTGTGGCTGCACAATATCTCCAATATGGTATTGCTACCGTATAACACATGGGGTGCTCAAACAGTTCTCAAACCGTTCCTGCTGCATAGAAAATGAGCCACAAGTGCCAATAAGACTCCATGTGACTTGTGCGATTAGTATCTGCATCGCTTGCTGGCCCCAAGACTCCAAGAAAACAAATTTGTCCTCAAAAGTTAAGACCATCAACACCTGGTTCTACCGTGACATTCGAGATGTTTGAGGGAACATATTCGGTGCAAACGAGGGGGGTGAAACGAAAACTGGGTGAGCTGCGAGTGGCCAGGTTTGACTACTCGTCCCCATAAACAAACTTAAAATATCACATGACACAATGGAGAAGATGCAGCACTGCCGTTGATGCCTGACATGCTGACACAACAGAACTGCCACGGAGCGCACAGCTGCCTCAAAGAGATTTAAACCACACATGGTTTTGCTTTTCATAGGCCGAGTCACACAACTTTGATTGTGCCGCGTAAACAGCCTCCACTTAGGTAGTTGTAGTTGGTCCTTCCACGTTGGTTTGTCAAGTTAAGTGCATTCAGCAGGTGTCCAATCAGGTGGAATAAACTGCAACATCTGTGTGTGTGTGTGTGTGTGTGTCTGATCTCCTGCTAGCATGATAACAAGATAACTGCCAGCTAGTCTCGAGGTGTGGGCTCATTACTTTTACAATATATGAGCATTCATTCAGTCTTATACTGAACTCTGATGAAGACTTTGGTGGGGGCTCAGATTTACCTCCTGACCATCCGTGGGTCTTTGTCCCTACAGTATGTCCCACTGCCCCATTCCACCTTCAGAGTATGTCCTGGAAAGCTGACATCTTTCAGCCTGTCATTTCATTCTTGATCCTGATGTTGTTTGTCCATTAACCTATTTGCTGTTGCTGTCTGCCACATGGCCCAGCAGACTGGCTGTAAGCCTGCATTTTCACTTTAATGAAGCAGTGAAATGCCACTGTGGTTTAGTTCCACACTTGGGTTCGTCATCCTCTCTCAAGTGGCTGCACAGTTTTTCTTTTTTGAGGTTTTGCCAAATTATAGAAGCAGAGTTCATTTTTACTTTTTTGTATAGTAAGTATGTAGCAGCCTAAGCTATATTGCAATGCATAAATTCAGGATCACACTGTAACATGAGATGCATTCATGACTGCCCGTAAGAAGTGTTTCAGTCTCGATCCCGTTCAGGGTCTAATCTGAACCCTGTAGACGAGTAGTTCCACACAGAACAGCAAGGTCACTAAACACCAGGTTAAGTAAACAAATGTAGTAAAGTTTAAGATAAGCAAATTTAATACAATTATCAAAAATGAGCAAGTAGCTCCTTAGGAACGCAGCTATGATGAGATGCTCAATTGAATCATAAGAGGTTTGACTTTTGAAGATGCTGCTTGTGACCAAAATGTTACACAAAAACTTAAAAGAATAAAAAAAAAGAAAGAGTAAATCAGGGCTCATGTGTAGTATGGACCATAGTAGACAGTTTCTGAGAAGTTTAAGTGTATGTAAGCTGTTTTTTTTTTTTGCCAACATGATCACCAGTAAATGTAGCATGAAATCACCTCTGGAAGCTGTTCAGCAGATTGGCCAACAAGGGTGATCCAACAGCTGTGCTTTCAGCACCTCAGAAACAGTCACCAACTCAAACTCTTAGAAATTCTATTTCCCAAACTCAAATCGATCTCTGATTAAAAGTACAGCCCTTCAAATATGAAAACTGGATGTGGTCACGTGGTCATTTTTCCATAAACAGCATATCCTCTAGTTCTAATGCTTCCTGTAAGCTGACCAGGCTGTGATTTCTGACTGTTTTTAAAAATACTTGTGCAGAAACTTCTAATATTTAGAATCAAGCATCTACTAGATTAAGAAATGAGAGAGAAACCCTGATGGACTAATCACTGTGCTCATCATAGAACCCATCCCTTTGAGGCTGATTATGGAAAAACGCTGTCATTCACAACCAGAGGGTATTTGACCGGACATGGCATTGTCAGCAATTTCTTTAACACTGTCTCACACACTCACACACACACACACCACTTTCCATTGTCAGTGTTTACCTTTGAAGGCATTCGTGGCCGGTAAATCAGTTTCCTGCATACTGCTCCTTCCCACGCTCTGCCAGCTGCTGCAGATGCTCCGATGGATGCCAACAGTCCAACCTTACCCGGTCCGAGCCACGGCCACTGGGGGGAGGGAGGGTGGCCGAGAGGAAGGGGTGGCGCCTGCCAGTCTCATTGCCATCTTTCTTCATCAACAGCCCATGTGCTTGATTAAAAGGCCGCTGTCTCTCAAACCCTGCAGCGGGCGAGTGCCTCTCCTCTGCTCAGCGACGGCTCGTGAGGTCACTCTTTGTTCTCACGGTATGCTGCAGCCTGGTTAACTAGTCTGCACGAGGGCTCGCCTCTCTTGTCACAGTGGACTTGTGGAATATAGTGATGGCTAAGGAGAAAGAGATGGATGGGTTGTTTAGAGGTGGGGTTAGATGAGGATGGAGGCTGTGTTGTACATGTTGATCTGAACTCTATCCTAACAGCAGCAGGCCTGGAGCCATGACCAGTGCCCTGAATTCTTGGCGGTCTGTCAACGTTTCAACCTACGGATGAGCAACTCTGCCTCTTTACCTTCTGTGAGCTGAGAAGTTGAATCAATATGTCTCTCCTCTAGAGTCAGGCTTGCCTTTTAAGCTCAGCTTTAACCAACATGCTGTCTCCTCTGATTCTCGTTGCTCTTTTTGCTGGCTTATTCCCCCTTTGTATTTTTCCGTCCTCTTATGTGTTTTGTCCTGGTGCTGCAGTCCCGAGCTCAGCAGGGGCTACCCGGTCGCTCTCACGCCGGCACCACAGCTAAAAGAGAAGAGAGAAAAGGAGAGAGAGAGGGAGAGAGGAGGCAATTCAGTGACTAAAATCATGAGATACCAAAAACAACAAGCGAAACAGATACACCCGAGCAAAACACGGGCAGGGCTGTAATGACCAGCTGAGAAAAGTGAACACAGACAACACTCATCCACATCTACACACACCCACACACACACACACACACGCACGCACGCACACGCACGCACAGACAGAGCAGTGGATGAGGTGCAATGTGTGTCTCAGTTTGGATAGCGGGTGGGTGGCTGGCTGGCATGGCCCCCTTTAGTTGCTCTCACCCACAAGGTTCTTACATGAAAGGGAAAAGTTTTTGTGAAAGCCAAGCGCCGCCTGTGACCCTATTTCACAGAGCAGGGGAGAGATAGAGCCACATGTCAGTGTGCCACTTTGAAGTCTGCCTGATAAACAGGGCTGGAGGAGGCTACGGCTGAGGGAACAACAAAACTTTATTTACATTTCAAAAGTGCCAAGTGCTGCTTTTTTGTGTCTGGGAAAGGAATAAAAATCCAGAAAAGAAGAGAGGGAAAGAGGAGGAGGAGGAGGAGGAGGAAGGTGGGGTAGGGAGGACCGGAGAAAAGAAAAAAAAACACAGTGTAAAACAGATCTTGTCTTTTTCTCGTTGCCGAGACGGTAAAATGAGGGTGCGGGAGAGATACGGCGCATGAGGGGAAGGCGTGCGATGTGCGAAGAAAAAAGGGAAAATCACAGAGGACGAAAGCCTATGTTCAAAAACATAAAGGAGGGAGACAATCCACAGGAAGTGGAACTAGGAGAAGCAATAAGAAAACAGAGAGAAAAAGACGAGAAAATGTCAAAGGAAAGAAGAGAGGGGGCGGAGACACAAAAGAGGTGGAAATCAAACACGAGATGAAGAGACGCAGGTTTAAAGAAGTTCAAGTAAAGAAATGACACAGTACAAGAGAAGGAGGGAAGGAATTTGATGGTGGAAAAAAAGCAGACAGACGGTAAACAAACACACGCCTTGTCTGAGGTTTAGGAAAGAATCGACAGATCTCAGTCTTATCTCAGCTCCGCTCGCCTGCTCTTACCGAGCCTTATCACAGAAGGGATACACAAACAGCTTGTAGCCTGACAAATGGAAAAAGTAGAGGCGAGAACTGGGCTGCTGTGACGTATTCACTTCATTATGCTCCTCACAGGTGACTCATCATTTTGTCTCCTAGTGACCAAACAACACCAGTGTCCCGAGTCTTCCCACTCCCGCTGAAGAAAATGGCATGAAGCGAGTTTAGAAATATTCCGACGGGTCGAACTCGGCCACCCTTATTATTATACAGGTCAGCCAATCGAAGACCTTCTATGACTGAGGGGAACAAAAACTGAAAAGAAAGGAAGAAAGAGGAGAGGACGTGAGAAAAGTTGAGGAAATGAAAGCCAAGAAAGGAAAGGATATAACAGAAGTGTGAATTAGAGGATGACTGGAAAGGAGTGGGGAGGAGAGAGAAGGAAAATAAGGGGAAAAAACAAATAAAACTTCATACTAGTACAAAGACTAGTATAAATTTTCTAAAGTTACTAATTTTTCCTAAATTCTGCAGTGGTCAGCCTCACAGCAAGAAGTTTCTAGGTTAGGCCCAAGTCTCCTCTTCAACCATGATTTGGCTTAAAAGGAACGTCTTTTCACCACCTTTAAGCTCAGTCCCAAATCAGACTGTTTAGGACCGCTCCTATACAGACTGAGAGCCCTCCCTAGCCTGCAGTGTAGAAAACACAGGGGAACAAATTCTTTGGGATGCTTAACGATTGACCTATGTGATAAATATCTAATGAAACACTCATGTAATAGTAAACCGGTTACCGCGAGCGCAGAAAAACCACCCAGAGAAAATGATTTATTAAATTCAACAGGAAAAAGTCAAAGTTTAGTTGCCATTTTCCAAGTTATTCTTCTCTGAGTTGAACCAGTGAAAGGAAATAGAAATTAGAAAGTGGGCTTCTTCACAATGTGTGCCTATTCCAGTAGTAATAAGGACATTATTGGATAGTGTTGTGTATAGACTGCACCATCCTATTCTGATGGAAAAATGACAATAGCATGTGACCTTTTCAAAGGTCCAGGAGCAAGGACTTTATATCTGAATCTTTGCTGCTTTCCACGGTGTCTAAAGTCAATGTATTGTATGGACCCTCGGTGGTTTTTCCGCAGAACCAAATAAAGTTTCCTTTATAAAATGTTTGGTTTTTCTCTGACATGTAAGCTCCTTCTACTGAAAACCATTAAAGTCAGTGCAGCCTGACCCGTCTGTCTGTCTGTCTGTCTGTCGGTATTTGGAGACCCAACTATTACTACAACCACTAGCACTACCGCTATCTGTCCGTCTGTCTGCTTTGCTGGGTCATCTGAGGACAGCTTGCTCTCCTGGCAGGCGGTGGAAAACATGGCTCCAGGTTGATGTTTGTTCTCTGGTCATTTAAGGACAACTCCTGGATTCCTGTCTTATCTCTGGATTTATCCAGCTGTAGGACTTCCAAGTCAGACCAAAGCAGAGAACACAGATGTCTAGCAAACACCACAGGACACAGGAAACCAACTGTTTGTCACTGAAAAAGAACCACAGACAAACACAAAAATAGCGCCTTAATTGTAGCTGTCATCTCTACTGCAAGCTTCTCTCTGGTTTCACCTGTCTGCAGCTGCAGGACCAATCTTTATCTTTAGGCTGTTAAACTGAATCATGAGACATACAGATCATGACTGTCATAATGGGGGCCGGAGACTGGGAGCTCATCCCAAGACCAAATTAGTAATGGTTCTTTTCTTCTTCTTTTTAATCTCCAGGTACAGTCGTCACTGCCTTTATAATTACCTGTGGTTATGCATTCCTTGGTCTATTCTTCCTCTGTGTGTGTGTTTTCCCTTTTTCTCTGTTTTCTTGGTTGCCTGTCTATGGCTCACCGGTTTCTTTCTTCTTGGTCAGTGACTTTACTTCCTGCTTTATTTTGAAGATTAGTTCCTGTGGCTTTCTGTCCTTTTGCTTCCCTCCCTTGTTCGTTCTCCCATCTTCATAATTGCCTTGTTTGAGCTCACCTTGTTGCCGCATCACCCTCCTCTGGTGTGTGTAGTTAGTTTGCATGTTCTCTTAATCTTAACTGGCTCCATGTTTCTGCATGTTATTTTGTCAGTGTTTTGGAGTCATTAAAGTTCCTGTTTATCGGTAATTGGTCCACCTCGTGAACTTCACCGCCAAACAGTTTGCTAGTAAACACGTTTTCACACGTGAGGTTTCGACAGCTTCTCACAAGTAGCTCACAGGAGAAGGTACCCTCTTTGGTGTGGGCGAGGGTGCTGTGCAGACGATGTCCCCCTGCTCGCTGTGAATTCACTGTACAGTTAATTGTACTATTCTCACACTGCAGTGATCCAACAGAGGATTAAAATCCAGTGGCACTGCACTGGACATGGGTCAAGAAAGGCTCAGTTCACTTTCTATGGGTTTTTATTATGCAACTGTTATTTTTTTTAAAAAGAGGATAAAAAGCAATGTACAAATGTACAAATAGAAAGGCAGTAGTATCAGCAATACAAAGTAGGATATTACTGTTTAGTCAGTGATGTTAGCCACCTGGGATGGATGCTTTGGGCTCAGTCCAATAGTATGTTCATCATAACAGACTTTTCTGCAGGCAGCGAAGGTGTTTTTGGTTTGAACTTGAACAAATGAATTAATGAATAATGTAGCTGCAGATTCATTTTCACTTCATAGGGAATTATAGCATTAGTGCTCACTGACAGAGTATTTCATTTGTTTTTCAGTGAAATGTGTAGAAAAGACACACAGTAAGAGCATAAGTTCGTTTGTTTTAAGACCATTTTTCCCTAAACTTAACTAAGGTGCATTTGTGTTGGCCGTGTTTTTCAGCTGTCTGTCTCACGTGCCTCTGAGGGGACATACATGCCTAATTTAATCAATCCAGCTTGTCCCTGGAACATTTGAGCAAACTCACAAACAGCTGTCTCCCCTTAATCACCTTTGAACCTGAGGATGAAACAGGTAAACAGAAACTGAAAGCCACCTCAGGTGACTGGAGGCAGATGGCTGCAGCCCAGGCCTCTTACATTTTACCTATCTTCCGCACGTGTTACTTCATATGATCTGATGTTGTGTTCCCGGTGTTCGTGGGTCGGTTGTATTTATTTATATTTGTTACGCTCTCTCCTCCTCTCTTGGCCAGGTCTCTCTGAGACATTTAATCTCAATGAGACTGTCATATGACAGTCAGCAGTCACCTTGCGTCACCTCAAAGGTGACATCTCTCACAGGTATTCCATGGTTTTCCAAACATTCGTGCTGCCATCTGTCAGCTATAAAATGAACTCCAGTAAGACAAAGCAAAGAGACCTTTATAATGATAATTATAAACTCTATTCCAGGGTTCTTAAAGTCACGTGAGACCTCCAGCCTCCCTGAAGTGGGTAAAAGTGAGGAGCATTTCTGCCAGAGCATTATTAGTATGGGAGCATGCCACCTATGTCTGTCATTGTAAGACATGGTGACAACTAGCAGTTCTAACAGCCAGCTCTGACTCCTCCGCTGGGTCACACAGGGACATGTGCTTATCAGTGAGACAGCAGTCAGACAGACAAACATGGACTGGGGAACAGACTATTTAACCACGGGGCTGGTCGCATCTGTTACACTGAAAATTCAAGCATGCTAAGAATGTGATTGCATAACAAATAGAGAACTGAGGCTACCGAGGTGATTCAGAGTTCTGCCGCAACAGACGCGGAGAAAACGAGTCATTTTAAAAAATGTGGCCTTCACGGACAGTCTATGTTTATCTAACAGCATCGGCTGAAGGAAATACAAAACCTCCTGCTGCTGGACAATGTAATGATGTGGATGTCCTGGAGATTATGAGGGGCTAGGTCAGAAAGCCAGTGTTATTTCTTTGGAATAAACAATGTGTTGTGGACACACTGCTCATGCCAGCATGTTCAAACACACTGAAAAAATACAAAGTAACCAATGAACTCAACACTCCTCATATATGAGAACTGGAGGCCGTTTTCCCACAATTTAAACAATACTTGGACATGTTTTCACATCGCCTGATCCAGATAAGAGAATGTGATTCTGCTGAAGTTCATTTGGGTTGTCAAATTATTTGCGGTTCTGACAACATACATGTCACTCTAGCATGCCTACCATCAGATTTCTTAGGCGATAAGCAACATGCACACTCTACTGAGGACTGAGATTTTCAGGTAGAAACAAATATATCTAATAATTAATAGGGGATAGTAGGAGAGTAGCTACTTGATGCATTTAGTGACAATTACTGTAATGTTCTCTCTGAAATATGTTTCAATCAAAATAATTGTCCTTATTGGCTGACATTAGCTATTTGCCGATCTATCTGCATTTATAACTGCCGATAAATGTGTTTGGAACACCACACACACATTTATCAGTACATCAAATGTAACAATACACTTTTCCACATGTGCAGAAATAATATCTGCTCTTTTTCAGACCAACAATCTATATTTGCTCATAAGAACCTTCTGATTATGTACAGTTGACAAGTAGTTTAAGGACACCGACTCTCTGACACACATGGACAGATGAAGATTACACACGTCCCCCAGCTGATTAATAGAAGATCTACTTTCGCCTGCTTCATTAGTTCCATCCATACTGTATTCTAGTTTGATGAGCTTGGCCTGTGGCCAGGCCTCAGAGGCTTTTTAAGGTCAAGCCCAGCAGAGAGTGCCTGACACCTCAGTAAGGGGTTTAAGTCATACTGTTAGTGTGACAAGGACATCAACACCCAACAATCGTCATTTTCCCTTGAAACAATATTTGAAGGTTTGCTGAATGGAAAATGTTTCAAAGTAAAGCAAATAGAATGTGTTTGTACATAAATATCTTTCCAAACAGTCGACAAAAAAACAAATCCGGTCGTTTTTAACTGCAGGTAGCAAGAGCAGCAGAGCACTTTAACTAAACAGCTCTTGGCTACTGATCCAACAAACCTGAAGGTTACAACTGCTTCACTGAAGAGGCTTTCATTTTACTCCATTAGTCCAAATTCTTGCCTGCGCCAAATCTTATTTTACAGCGCTGTATTTTACATTGACTATTATTGCATAATAGCAGGGCTATACTGCATTGTGAAAGACAGTGACAGACACAGGCCAGTGTGGCAGACAGACAGATGCAATGCATTTTCTTAAGAAAAAACAAAGAGGCAAATTCAAAAAAATGTTTCTTCCTTTTAGCCTCAAAAATAAACCTGTTATTAGCCTGGTAGCTTTATCAGAACACTTTAAATGTCAAGTAGGTAAAAACTAATTGTTGGGAAAAATGCAACTGCAGGTGACTTTGAAACATTACATAGTTTTCTTACTGCAGAGAACCAATAAAAAATAATTTCATTAAATTTTATTTTATTTATACAGCGCCAAATCACAACAAACCATTGCTTCAAGGTGCTTATATTGAAAGTGATACAGAGACTTGGTGACAGTGGGAAGGAAAAACTCCCTTTTACAGGAAGAAACCTCGAGCAGAACCAGGCTCAGGGAGGGGCAGCCATGTGCTGTGACGGGTTGGGCTGACGGGAGAGAGAGGACAACAGACACACTGTGGAAGGGAGATAGATTAATAATAAAAAATGATTACATTTAAAGTGGGTCATAAACAGAGTGAAAAAAGAGAAATGAAAAAGAGACACTCAATGCATCATGGGAACGCGCCCCCCCCCCCCCCCCCCCCCCCCCCCCCCCCACCCCCCCCCCCCCCC